>JZLH01S0634999.1:15750-18393 GCA_001188425.1 Eucidaris tribuloides | reverse complement strand
CCACTGTGTGTACACCTAGGTTAATAAAACTCGCCCCGAGTTTTATTGTTTATTCATGTGTAACTTGCCATTGGCAGTGTAACTTTCCAAACTTTTGTATTCTAGGGTGTTTATTTGTCCATTTGAACACTACTATGTAGCTCAGATATCAAAGTTTGACATTTTTTTAAATTGAAGCTCCACAATGTTAGCCTATCACTTTAATGGTGGGTTGTCAGCTCATCTTTGGTCTCCCTCTACGCCTTCTCCCTGGGGGGGGGGTCCAACATAGAGCCTGATTGGCAGGGCGGGTAGATGGAAGCCTCGCAGCATGTCCTAACCATTTCAGACGTCGCTTGCATATTACATCGGATACAGGGGGCTGTTTTGTGCTTTCTACTTCTTTGTTGGTGACGAAGTCATCCCATTTTATGTGTAGTATTTTTCGAAGACATTTTTTAGTTGAAGGCATCGAGTGTGCGTTGCTGAGATATCTGTAGACCCCGTGTCTCAGATCCGTACAGAAGAGTAGAAAGTACGTTGGTGTTTTAAAATTTGAGCATAGTATTTAGGGAAAATTTCCTAATTGACCAAATTTTACTTAGTTGATTGAATGCTGCTAACGCCTTCCCGTTTCTGCAATGAATTTCGTGAGCAATGTCGCCTTGGTTGTTTATTGAACTGCCCAGGTAAGTGAAGTCTACATCTACTTTCTGTTGACCAATAAATACATCTTGATGAGGATGATGAGCTCCTGACAACATGTCTTTCGTTTTCTTTTCGCTGATGACTAAACTCAGTTGCCCAGCATTCTCACCTACTGCATCAACTAGTTCCTGTAGCTCATGATCAGGTGCGCTGCTTGCGAGTGCTGCAATATCATTAGCAAAGTCAAGATCTGATAATTTTGGGTCACCAAGCCAAACAATCCCTTTGTCTACCGTTGCTCTCTTCATGACCCAGTCAATAGCTATGGCAAAGAGAATCGGTGAAAGTATGCGTCCTTGACGCACTCCTGTAAGTACCTGGAACCACTTAAACCGTCTTCAGACCTTATTCAACATCTGGAACCCATCTCGGACCACAGATTCTGGTAGGCCATACGAAGTGAGTTCCTTCCACTGTGACGGGCGGTGTATGCTATTAAATGCCTTGCTAAAATCAATAAAGGTGATTGCAAGGGGAACCTGGTATTCCTGGTACTTTTCAATTATGCGACGGAGAGTAAATATTTGCTCAGCACACGATCTCTTGGGACGGAATCCTGCTTGTTTCTCCCGTAACGTCTCATCAATGACATCCCTCAGTCTATTCAACATGTTCAATATCATTCGACAGTAGACCTTGCCAGGGATGGAACGAAGGGCTATTCCTCTCCAATTGCCACACTCCGATAAGTTTCCCTTCTTTGGTACGCACACAATGGCTGCATCTTTCCAATCTTGCGGCACACTGCCATTCGACAACGCATGGTTACAAATTTGCAGGATCCAGTTAACCACAGTCTCGTCTCCCGCTTTCAACATCTTAGCTGATATTCCATCAATACCCGGTGCCTTATTATTCTCCAACCTTTTTATGGCATGCCTGACTTCCACTGGAGTGAAGGCATGGGTCGCAATGGGGATTATATTGGACGGATCAGGAGGTTGCGCAGGATTATCTGGTTGGGGCCTGTTCAGTACCTCCTTAAAGTATTCAGCCCATCTGGCTAGCTTCTCCTTACCAGAGGAGAGACGTATTATTTTTTTTATTTATATAAATAAATGAATAAGATACTAAAATGGATAAATGAAGAAATGAATGAACAAACGAACAAATGAACGAACGAAGGAATGAATGAATGACAGAATGGATCAAACAAAATAATGAATGAATGGATGAATAAAATAAATAAAATAAATAACATAACATAATAAAACATAGAATTATTAAAAAACATAAAAAGGAGAGTCACATTCACAGAGTCATATTTATAATCAAGACACGTTAGATATGAATTTGAATGCAAAGCGCGCTAAATTAATTTTCCACCAAAATTGAATTATTAACTACAATACAAATACATTTAACATATATTTACCTATTGATAGCATACAAATCTGTATCTGTATTTTTTTTTTGTATTTTGTGATTTTTGTTACAAGCCGTTAATCGACTATACCAGGATTGACGTCATTATGTGTGACGTCAATCCGGATGTAGTCGACTATTTCCGGATTGAAGTCACAAGGGCGATACCTCCACGGATCTAGCTATAATATCATCAATCACAATGACCAACCCAATTGACCAACCAGGTATATCAAGAAACTTACAATGACGGATATCAAATGAAATGTCCCCCTTTTCCATACGCGCGTCTGCAAACTCGGGCAAAGAATAGTCAAAACATCGTCTAGCGCGCTTTGCAATCAGACTCTTCATACGTAAGACAGTCGTCGCGTGACAAGGATATCAACCCGAAGCCGTCATGAGAAGTATAATTCGGATGTGACTTCGAGGATTTCAGGGAGTTGGTTGTTGTCGTCGAAATCAGGAGAAGGGCTAGCAGACAGACGATCAGTCATCATTGTATTTGAAGTTGATTTTAACGTTGACCCCCACCCCTCGCTCTGTCTGTCTGTCTGTCTGTCCGTTTGTCTGTCTATCTGCCAGTGTGCA
>JZLH01S0634999.1:8250-10750 GCA_001188425.1 Eucidaris tribuloides | reverse complement strand
AAAGCCAAATCCAAGGTCAGAAGGTTGGTGGAAGATCAAGTCAATTCTGCTCTCTGATTGGTCCTTTCGCAATGAACGTGGATGTAGTACCTTTTGGAACCGAACTAAAATGGATGTAGTACCTTTTGGAACCGAACTGATTTTTGAGTGCCATTTTTTACAACTTTGCAATTAGAAATTCAGCAAGTTGTTAGTAGTAGTGTATAGAGCTACTGAAAATGAGTACATTAATGCCAAAAAATCAATTTTGACCAAAAATGGATGTAGTACCTTTTGGAAACGAGCTCTTCAAATACAAAAATCAATGTCTGAGGATTTAGGACTAGAATCAAATATACAATTATCTTGCTGATTATATTTTGACCCCCAAACATGTACACAGTCATATAAAACACAGAAGGTGAAAGAATATTACTGTCTGTGGCATAGACTCCATAGTTCATTCTTAAATTCACGGACAGAATTTGTGATCTGAGCTCCCATGGAGGACTCGAGTGAATGCTACAAAGCTGATTTTTTTTTTCTTAGACGATTGATTTTGTGACCGTGACTTCGTACGGATGTCGTATTGGTCTTCAATGTAAACACATCTTATAACCTTCGGACCGATGAAATGTAAACACATCTGGCAGATCCGAGAAAATGTCAAGTTTATGGCATTTGTATAATCCTCTGCACATGGGCATTTCATGAATGCCAAGTCATCCCGTTTGATTTTATTTAAATATGTCAGAATTTTAAAGGTAACGTTATCGATATAAAAAATATACGCAAATATTACTTCTCGATTGTATTTTCGTTAATAACGGCTGTTTTATGTATACACTATTATCAATTGTTATAATTGTGTTATAACATTACCAATATTCTGTGTATCTGTGTGTTTCTTTTTCCTCCTTAAACAAAACCTTCTGTGATTTATCTGAAAAAAAAATGTTAATCTCTAACCGTATCAATTCATATCCTTGTCCTTATGATGTGTTGGGAGGTTATACATGTAGTAACGTTCCACTACCACAGCTATTAGCCTACTTGGAATGTAAGTTTTATCCAGCACATCCAGATGGCTTTCCACAAATATATCATGTTTGTGTTAACTATGTCATTACTATCTATGTTATTGTATCAATGTAATGATGATGAGTTTGACGATGGTGATATTGATGATGATGATTATGATTATGATGATGATGACTTCTAGTATTATTATCATCATTTTATATACCTTCTTCTTCTTCCTCTTCTTCTTCTTCTTCTTCTTTTTCTTCTTCTTCTTCTTCTTCTTCTTATTATTATTATTATCACGGGGATACAATGTGTCATGGGAGTATGAAGATTTGAATTGGGAGTTTGTAATCTGAGTAGATGGAGAGATGGATTTTACGGATTCACTTCAGTGTTGCGGAAAAAGCAGAAAAAAGTTTGCGAGAATAATTCATGCGCGTATCACATGTTCCAATGAGCCGCCAAGCATCCTTGGATAAGTCGTTTGAGATATTGCTTTACTGCCACCAATAGGTGTTGAGAGATGCTAAACTGATGGATTTGTAAACATAACTATGAGTGCGTGTCTCCACAAGCAAACATCGATTTTAATTCAGATCCGCAGAGCCAAGAAACCTGACCCTTTTGAAGAGCCGCTTTCAAAACGAGCGAAGCCGATTCCTGGATGAGAAATAATTAAGATGTGCCCGTTCAGAGCGAAATCGATGGAACCTGCCGCATGCAGCGGTTATACTTTCGTGATAGTTAGAATAAACATGTGCTTAGTGTAAATAACGAACAGGTGGACTCTAACGACGGAAGACAGCGATGGGAGAGCCGGAGTTCGAAATCTGAGATTCCGCAGCTACGATACCGTAGCCGATTCCAACGTTATCCATAACTACAACGTGTTTAGCTCAGACTTCAGCGGCACTCACTCGGGTGTCCACGGCCGTCCGCTGATCGATAGCGTCCATCTCGCCGCGACCATGTCATTGTGCGCGGGTGGCCGCGGTCGGCAAACTCACGTCATCTGGCGATCGTCCTTACCAACCCCCCGGATGGAGGACTCGTCACGAACATTTCCGTCTATCACCCTCGCCATCGCCGATAACGATTATCGTCCACATCGACATGCCCACGGTTTTTCACACTACCTGGTCACGATAACTGGCGCCTTCGGACTTCCCGGCTGCAAGTGTCCAATTCGGCCAATTTACGGCGTGGCGAGCATTTCTATGCGCTGATGGCGGTGACGATAGATCGTCCGGGCCAATCGTTTCACGCCTCTCCTCCCTCGTTTACCGAAGCGGTTATCATCGGTACGGTCAACGATTTGGAATAGTGGCAGCAATCTTGGACTTGTCCCCATGTTTTTCTTCGCCGTTCTCTACAAGTTCATCTACTCGACGGAAAACGAGAGAGTGCACTGTACATTCGTTTGCCCCCAGAAATACCCCGTTCGGCCGCGTACGATATTGCGTAAGTAATTGGACCATTGAAACGATATGAATAT
>JZLH01S0634993.1:2459-31947 GCA_001188425.1 Eucidaris tribuloides | reverse complement strand
TCACTATAATAAAAAAAAAAAACCAGTACATGTATGATCTGTGAGAAAACAAAATGATGTTCGTTCATCTACACTTCATGGTTATTGGGTCATGGATATCACACAACAAAATGAATGATGATGCAAAAATATTTGACTGTTGGAATTCTGTCATCTCAAGTTTCACCTTTGACGAACATGATCTCTCTGCTAACCCAATTTCTCCCAATTTCTCTTCTCTCCATCTCCTGCTCTCTTTTCATCTCTTTTTATCTCTTCCCATCTCTTTTCATCTATTTTAATCTCTTTCCATCTCATCCCTTCTGTTTCCATCTCTTTTTGTCTTTTTCTACCTTTTTCCATCTTTTCTGTCTTTTTCCACCTCTTTCTGTCTGTTTCCTTTATATCTTGCTCTGTTTTCATCTGTTTTCATGTATGACGAACATGATCACCCAATTTCTCCCAATTTCTCTTCTTTCCATCTTTTGCTCTTTTTTCATCACATTCCATCTCTTTCTGTCTCTTTCTATCTCTTTCCATCTCTTCCTATCTCTTTCCATCTCTTTCTGTTTCTTTCTGTCTGTTTCCTCCTGCTTCCTTCTCTTTCCATCTCTTTCTGTCTCTTTCCCCCTCTTTCCATCTCTTTCTATCTCTTTCCATCTCTTTCCATCTCTTTCCATCTCTTTCCACCTCGTTCCATCTCTTTCCATCTCTTTCTGCCTCTCTGCGCCTGCAGCAGGTGAGGAATCCACAAAGGTCGAGAGGCGAAGGTCGTCGTCGGGAAGGAAGAGGCCGACCTCCGCCCTGGGAATTATGGGAATGCTGAACAGCACGTCCAATGACAGGGAGTCTCCCGCCAGACAACTCGCACACCCAGAAGGAAAGGTGAGATAGATTCTCCCCAAGATATCGGCCAAATTAATCTCTTGGCTGCATGCCGAGGAAGAAACCATGGCGACTTGTTGCCTACATTCCCAAAATACCCAAACTAGGTTGCTTAAAAATCGGGTATTCTCGGTTTACAGAAATCCAGACTTAACATATTTTGGCCTATGTAGTATGTTCTGATTCTGAGGTTTAAGTCAAATCTAGAATTACATTCTCGGTTTTAGTGTGGAGGACAACTAAACATAAAGTTGTTTTTCAACAATTTTTTTTTTTGGGGGGGGGGTAAAGTGGGGGTTAAATATATAGGAATGAGATTATTCATATCTGGTTCCAATGTTTGTGTACACAGATTTCTTGAATTAACAGCCTTCAGACAAGCATGAATTCAGAATTATTTAACGCTTGTAGATTCATTCTTTCGGTTGATCTTACTTCAATGTATTACATGTTTGAAGTGTAAATAAATCATAAGGAAAAAAAAAGATAATTTGACCTAAATATCCAACATTATAAAGTGAAAAATAAATCAGGATTGCCCTTTTCACTAGACTGAAAGTCAGTGGCAATGAAAAAAAACTTAGATTTTTGTTTTTCAGTTTTGGTGTGCCTTTGCATTTTGTGTAAGTTAACATCATGCTTAGTATGGGTGTAGCCCTATGACAGCAAATGTAATGGCTTAATTATGTGTTAATGAAAACAATTATTATTTTTTTCACAAATTTATGTCTGTCTTATTGACGACCTTGGTACAGCTTTCCCCACCTGCACTTCGCCTCAGCCTCACGCCAACCCAAGAATCCATAGCACTCGACATCGTTGGAGACGACTACCCCGCCGAGATGCCACTGACATGCTTGGTGGGGGGGGGGGAGGGGGGGGGGGGGCGCCGGAAAAGGAGATCGCAGTCGCTGGGATCGACGGGGATCGATTTATCGCAACTTGGGCTGCTGAAGAGATCACTATCCCTTCCATGTGGTAAGGCATGATCTGCTTATTGTGGTATTATTGTGTTTCTTTAATACTAAATTCATTTGAATTTTCATGCATTTGTGCATGGAATAATGATTTATCAACTCAAAGTGTAGAATATAAATTATTTATCATAAAATACTTAAAATCTTAGTTTTTATGCCTACTAATTGCATAGATTATGTTTAGATGCATTGATACACATCTAAACATAATCTAGTATAAAACACTTATATGTGTAATTGTTTTTTTTTCTTTAACATTCCATAAACAATTTTCAAAAACAATGTACAAATAAATAAGTCGTTTGTCAATACTGCCTTGCTTTGGCAAAAGGAAGCAAGTAACGAATCACTCTAATTTGAGTTGTGGACATTTTTGAAACATCCTAAGCATATGCCCACAGGCAAAATTTGGAGAAGACAAAAAATAATTCTGTTGAAACATATTTTAGTCAAAATACCATGATATTGCATTGTTGCTAATGTAAATGACAGACACAATTTTTTTTTCAGTTATAAAAAATGATACTTTTGTTACTTGCTTCCTTTCATCAACATACATGTAGGACAAAATACCATTCATCGTGTGCTAGACATGGCTGCATAAACGAGAGTGCAATGACATTTCTTATTGATCTGGGCCAATCACGGTCATCTACACAAACATATAATCTAGCTAAAAGTCACAACTTGGCATCATTTTCAAAACCAACTAATGACCTCTAACATATCAAAACATCCAAAACCTTTCACACAAGAATATCCTGTGTATTTCAGTAAACATATATATACATGTATATATTTTTTTGGCCTCTTTGGTGTTTTGAATGAAACTTTATCACAGCAGCCTTGGAAAATGTTAAGTGATAGCATTGATTATGATCCTTACAAAGGAAATTCATTCATTGTCATTCATTTGACAGAGAGTGTAGCAATGGAAAACAACAGCAACAATAACAGCAGCAGCAGCAGTAACAACTTTAACTACAAAACAACAATGACAACAACAAGTCCAACAAGAAGAACAACAGCAAAAATAACAATGAAAAACATGCAACAACAACGATAACAACAAGCACTGTAATAAAAACAATGATGATAACACTAACAAACAAGCAGTTATGTACATCAAACCAAAATTAATCTTTCAAAAACTGTCATTTGTTCAGTAAAATGTAACAGTAACATACACTAGTAACACAACAGAAAAGTCTTTCAATGCAGAATGAAAATGAATATGATTATGTGAGTCAACAAAATAATAAATAAACAAACAAAACAACAAACAAACAAATGAACACCACTGTGTTTCTGCCATAACTGCCATAAAAATACATAGATGAGGCTGTTTTAAACAAATATAATAACTAAATACATATGGTACAAAGATTCTAAAATCAAATTTGGATTCTGAACTTGTGATGCAAAACCAGTGATAGAACCGTGCCCCAGTTTATTTCAACCAGTGCAAGGTAATTATATGTGAATGCCGACTTACATGTACATGCACATGTAAAACTGTCATAAAAATTCCGGGTTGAATGCAAACAATGTACAAGGATTTTGGATTGTCTTTCTGAAGGTCTGGAAACCAAAACAATCTATATAAAACGAGAATGCGGTTTTCAAGTTATGCCATCTGTGAAAGTCACAGCATACAAAGAACTCTGCATTCAATAACAGTACTAAGAAAGCAAGTCACCTCTTATGTGCTCTTTTAAAGTAATTTAACTTTAACATGCCAAAGTCGCTATGTATGCCCCACACAGTGCAAATAGAGCTGTAATTTCTGTAGCATGTAATTTATTGAGGAGAAAGAGCATTAATTGAGCAGTACAGTGAATTAATATCTGGCCCTGGCCTAATAGAGACCAGTCCGGCCAACCAGTACGGATTTTTCCAGGGCAGTTCTGTTCTTATCAAAGTTACTAGGCGGTGCGTTCAACAACAAAAACATACGATTATGATAAGAATAGAACATGAATGTCCAAAATAAATTAATCTACTGAACCAAATGCCTTTGTTACTATAGGGAGTTGAATACAATGCCCAAATTGTAATGGAAATGACGTATTTTCATTCACTGGTGAGTGACGGAACAAAAGGTTTGCTTTATTCATGCTTTTTCTCATAAATTATTTGGTTCAGCTGTTTCAAATATTTTTCTTATTCTCATTCTAATCTCATTTCTTTTATTATGTAACCTTTTTATTGTTTACCGTACCGCCTAATAACTGTAATACGAACACAACTGCCAGGAAAAATCCGTACTACTTGGCAGCTATGAGAGACTGATCCCATATAAATCCACACAACAAATTCTACTATCTTAGATTGAAATTGTCTTTGTATTTTGTAATTGTTTGTAAACCCAGATATACATGTAATGGAGTAAACTTCCTGGCCTGTGGAGTTTTTGTTGTAACTTTGAAAGTCTACTGTATTGGCATGTATCCATTATAAACAGGTTTACGTAAAAGCTAGTTACTAGGCCCTCAAGGAAGAAAACAAATATCTGTGACTTTGAATAAGAAGTACATAAGTAAACCTGGTCTATTGGGGCT
Organism: Eucidaris tribuloides; assembly: GCA_001188425.1. Taxonomy (NCBI): domain Eukaryota; kingdom Metazoa; phylum Echinodermata; class Echinoidea; order Cidaroida; family Cidaridae; genus Eucidaris; species Eucidaris tribuloides. Next base: position 27,545 of record JZLH01S0634993.1, on the reverse strand, counting down.
CAGACATGTGATTCACTTTACCACTGAATGAATGCAGAGCCTGCCCAGGATGGTAGGTAGAGTATTTTTTTATGGGTGAGGGGACATGAATAAAACATATTGTCCCATTCATTCTCCCAATTGCCCCCACCCCTTCCCCAGTCCACACATGCCAGGCCATGTGCTTTGCATTGGCAGGTCTTTTATTCAAGTGGAATTTTGTAGATAACAATAGCTCCCACTCAGAACACTGCCCAATTTACTCCTCCAATAAAGACGAAGTCCCCCTATCTCTAGTCTGCACATGTTGTACCATATGCTTTATCGCCATTACAGGTCTTCAATTCTACTGGAATTCGGTGAATAACAATAGCCCCCACTCTTGGGTAAAGTTTCAAGGCCCTACCACAAGAAGATAATAGCAATTGAGATTATGCCTCCTTTATGTGCAACCTATTTTAGTAGTGCATTCATTTAGAATTGTGAAAGGGTAGTCTCGATTCCAGATCCTGTAACTTTTCCTCCCTCCAAGTAGCAGTGCAGGTACGAAGACTAGTCTTAGTCAAGACAGTTAACTGAGGATACTGGTTTGCTCATCAGTATGGGATGGGTTGATCTAAAGTCTGAAGACTAGTCTGAGTCAAAGTACTTGACTGAGGATAGTAGTTTCCGTATCGATACAGGATGGGTCAATCTAAACGTCTGGAAGCCAGACTAGTGAAGGGGCTGTAACTTCCAATAGGATTCCATTTCTGTAAGTTCCAGAGGTTCTTATTTGCTTGGCTTTTGTACGTGTATTGAGGTGTGTACGACAAGGGAGTAGGGGGTTTGATTGTTACTTTTCAAAGGTGTTGTAAATATTCGTTGCTCAATCCTGGAATGTACTCTCTGACCTCGTATTTTCCTCGAAGAAAATGAGGTGATTCTCTTTGTTGTTGTTATTGGTATGAAAGTTGTGGTAAAAAGTAAAGCAATTTGCTTGAGGATACATGGGCTTTCAAGATGGCGGATTTTTTCTTTTATTTTTGATGAATTAGATTATGAATGCATAAATATATTCCTGTAACCCCCCCCCCCAAAAAAAAAAAAAGCAAAAACAATCTTTGGTTGGAGAAAAGTATTTGTATCACATATGAATCAATACCCCAAAATGCTTTTGGTAAAATACAGCTGTTTATTTTGATAAGCCATATATATATATTTTTTTAACCAACATGACTTATGATTTCAGAAATGCTTAAACTGAATTCAAAATTATCCTCAAAAAAATTACTGCTGGATAATTGTTTGATTAAACAAATGACTTGTGTGTGCCTGTTTGCAGTACTTACATGTAGTGTTTGCTTCATTCAGAAGCTAAACGGAAAAAAGAGAGAATACTATCAGTAAGGCATTGGTATGCTGCTAAACTTAGAGCTCAATAACAGTCATGCAGCCTGTTTCTATTGAGCATACCATATTTATCCAGTTAAAATTTAACCGACTAATAGGGATGAGCGGTGCATTTCTATTGGATTTCATTTTCAGCAAAGTTCGATCGATCGTACCGGGATCGTACGATTAAGAGTCTGTTGACCTGGATTGGCGCAAGGTATTGTGGGACAACCGAGGTCAAATTTATGCTCAATCAAACACGCGCGCTGCAGCCAGGGGTCACTTATTCCGATCACGTGGTTTTGTTGATTTCTGGTTTCTAACCGGCTAATACCTATTGACGTCTTACGTTATCTGACGGTATAGCTCTCTGCTATTATCCTCCAAAACGAAGGATAATTAGCGGCTAAACTTTCTCCGCTAAAAAGACGGCTAATGGCGGAGAAGGTCTGTTTCTATTGGGCTCTTGTACTCCATCAGCCGGTTCATTCCGGAAAACAAGCTTCAATAGAAACACGCTGATACATTAGTTAAATCCATAATTTCTACTTTCACCATAAGTCATCAGGTACTTTGTACAACTAGGGACAGTGATTTTCCACGATAAAATTTACGGAATTCACAACTTGAAACGGAAAATGAGTTTTCAAACGGAAAATCACGGAAAACCTCTTTTTTCTCCAAATTTTTACTTTTTGAAAGGAAAAAACACGAAACTCAGAACAAAAATGAGAAAAAGTTGACACAAAAACACAAAAACAGCGAGAAATATTTGTTTCAAGTTTTATGTAAACGGAATTGTCTTTTTTTCTTGTATACAAAGTCTATGGTAAAACGGAATTTCCATTTTTCAGACAAGTTGAAACGGAATTCCAGATTTTTGGAAACGGAAAAGGCCTTTTCTTGAAACGGAAAATCACTGTCCCTATACAACAAGATTAATGTATTTGTTTAGTTATTAACAACCTCAGACAGGTAGGAAAATAGTAACTTTTTTTTTTGGGGGGGGGTCAAGATGAAAATTTGTGTGAGAAATGAATTGCAAGTTCACCTGTTTACTTGGTAAATGTATATTCAAAATGCAAAGAAAAGTTGCTGATTTTGTAAGCAGTCATCATGTGTTACATTTAGTTTATACCGTCCATACTGTACTAGAACTGGTTTTACATGTACAAAGTCTATGATGGTTTAAGAATTACATGTGCGTACAAAATTGTTTTTTGAGTTCTTGTTTTTTTCCAAATGGCATGATATGGCTAGGGGGATAAAGAGAGCTATATTTGGAAAAAAAAGTGGTTAAAAAAGGGGGAAGAGAAAAGGAATGGTTTGTTATTGTGTTTTCTTGGGGTTGGTATGTCACCAAATCCCCTTTTAACGCCTACAGCTCTGACTGTCGAGTGTCGATAGCTATTTTTGATGTCGGCTGACGTAAAAACTGACATTGAGTTAGCGACCTTTTCACCTCACTTCTTATATTGAACGAAGCTAATGACACATAGGGACAATCATGTTGATTGCTCAAAGTTACCTTTAGTCTCTGTTCCATTTATGTCCTTTGCCCAAACTGTAAAAAGCTGTTGCTTAATATCTGAAGAACTGAAAGGTTTTTGCAACAGAATGAAAAAAATCCTGATAATTCAAGTAAACAGCTTCAGCTTGCTTTTTGGAGAAAAAAAAATATCTGTGAATCAGTCACAGCTTTAGAATCAGGTCATGTAACTAAATACTCCATGTTATTCACATTTCATCCTACCAATTACAGTATATGTCACCTGTGACACTTTAATCTGCAATGCAAAGTGGGACAAATAAGATTGGAAATAACAAGTCACAAAATTTACTGTTCCAGAATTCAATTCCACCATTGTTGCTTAGTGATGTTATTTGCATGTACCTGCTCCCCTTTTTGTCACAACTATTTTGTAAAGAATTTTCTGTTTAATCTAGTTGTTGTTGTGTCGTGCAGTTAGTTTTCAGATTAACAGCAGTCCTTCTATATACCAGTGAATGAAAGGGACCCTTGTGTTGGTGTGTCAATTCACCCCAGATTCATGTGTGATCTATCATGTAAAAGAAGCATTGCTTAAAGCAGACTGACATTGATGCAATTTTGACCACATTTGCTACATTTGTGAAATAAATTGGAACGTTTGGAGACTTATGATGAATAAACAAGTTTACCAGAGGTGCAGCCAAAATATGTTTTAGGATTAAAGCAAAAAGTTGACATAAAACCAAACTGAATGAGTTGATGTCTTTTCTGTATAGATCTTAATGAGTATTTTCTTATGGAAAATGAAGAAAGAAATGAACAGGCATATGTACTGTGCTGTAGGTACATTAACAAGTGTATTAAAGCCCAAGTGTAGTTATGGTCAATCAGACAACTTTTTTTGTCAATCTTTCACAAAAAGCCAGACTTAAGAAAGGGCTGTAACTTCCAATAGGATTCCCTTTCTGTAAGTTCCAGAGGTTCTTATTTGCTTGGCTTTTGTACGTGTATTGAGGTGTGTACGACAGGGGAGTAGGGGGTTTGATTGTTACTTTTCAAAGGTGTTGTAAATATTCGTTGCTCAATCCTGGAATGTACTCTCTGACCTCGTATTTTCCTCGAAGAAAATGAGGTGATTCTCTTTGTTGTTGTTGTTGGTATGAAAGTTGTGGTAAAGAGTAAAGCAATTTGCTTGAGGATACATGAGCTTTCAAGATTGCAGATTTTTTCTTCTTTTATTTTTGATGAATTAGATCATGAATGCATAAATATATTCCTGCAACCCCCCCCCCCAAAAAAAAAAAGCAATCTTTGGTTGAAGAAAAGTATTTGTATCACATATGAATCAATACCCCAAAATGCTTTTGGTAAAAGACAGCTGTTTATTTTGATAAGCCATATATATTTTTTTTTTAACCAACATGACTTATGATTTCAGAAATGCTTAAACTGAATTCAAAATTATCCTCAAAAAAATTACTGCTGGATAATTGTTTGATTAAACAAATGACTTGTGTGTGCCTGTCTGCAGTACTTAGTGTTTGCTTCATTCAGAAGCTCAACGGAAAAAAGAGAGAATACTATCAGTAAGGCATTGATATGCTGCTAAACTTAGAGCTAAGTAATTTTTGGGGCAATATAAGTCACTCTAAATAAAAAATAATGATAATTGCATAGAATTTCATTTTTTTTTTTACTTATTTACCAAAACTATACTTGGGCTTTAAAAGAAAGATATGGGAAGTGACAATTTCATGTTATACATTTATTGCCATGAAGTCTGGAAATATTATTCCAGACAAATTCTTCAGTAATTGGAGTAGTACTTACAGATCAGTGATCACCATTAATAATAGCCAAATACTTTGTGATTGATTTAAGATTAATGATGATACATTTTCTTCTCCATGAACCTCCACAGGTCTCGGGAGTGAAGATGAAATGGTATCAGATCCTGACCTGACCAAGATCAAGGCAAGAATGTCGGAGGTAATTACGAGTTTTCTTTCTTTCTCTCTTTAAATCTTTTTTTCTTTCGTTTTTCTTCTCTTCCCTATTGGCCAAGCAATACTAAAGCCCATGTACCAACAATGTCTGATTTGAATTCAATATTACAACTTGTGATTATACATTAAATTCGAAAATTTTAAATATTCAAAAAGGAAAGCCAGTGTCATAATACAAATATAAAAAAAGGAATATCAGTTCATGCGGCCTTCGCAAATCATGAAATATTATTACTCTTATAGTTACAGAAACATGCATGCATGATAAATGTGAAAAGAAAATCATTTGATTATTTATACTGTTTGGTTATATGTTATTGGTGAGAAACAGGGTTACGTGTCATTGTTCTGAAGGTTTGTTTTTTTCCCGATGAGTAGTTATTTTTAGTTATAAAATACTACGCAATTCAGATTAAAGGTTAGTGACATGATTGGGAACACTTGAAAATGCCTCAAGAACCAAATGAGTTGAAATATGTACCAACTATACACTAGCAGGAGTGGATCTCCCACCTGGGAGGATTTGTCTAATTTGTTTACTTGAGGAGAATCAAGCATAAACATAGGAGTATTATTATTTTATCCGGGCACAATAAAGATAAGCCCCATAGAGAGCAACACAGCAGGTTTCCTTGCTACGAGTGATACTGACATTGTTTATTTTAGAAAGAGTCAACGTTTGACTACAAGATTATCACAGGAGAATCCTTGCATAGTTTACTTGATTCTAGAGTAGTTTCAGCCCAACTTGAGGACTATGCCCAATCATGTCATTTACCTTTAACAAACCACATTTAATTTTTGGAATAAGGAACCCTCAGGTACAGATGTGTAGGAAATGTGTGTGTTCTGAATAACAAACCTGACTACAAAACAGAAGTCTTTAATTTGATCCAAGATACTGTGGAAAACTAGTCAGTTGTCCCTCAGGTAGTAAATTGCGTGTGCTAGTCATTGTCGTGTTTCCACTGTACCATGCTGAATACTAAATGGTATGCATGCTTCCATGTTTCTTAATTACAGAACTTTGAGCAGTGCTTTGCCCCGACCCTCGCCGAAGCCCTCTTCGATCATGTGACCATGGATGCGGGTGAGCTGACCTTCCAGGCAGGAGATATGATTGAGATCACCGACATGGCGGATAGCTACTGGTGGTGGGGGTGTATTGACAAGCAGGAGGGGTGGCTGCCGGCACCGTTTGTCAGGGTAAGTGTCTCAATCCCTGGGGGATGGGGGACTGAGATTTGGTTTGGACCGGGGTGTGCAGCTCATATTCAAAACCCATACCCATTCCCAAGGGTCATTTTGAAAGAAAAAGGTACCTGTGTCTAGAATTTTCTTTAATACAGACCCATGTCTAAGTGTTTCAAACCAAATCGGGTGCAAACTGTATGTCATATTGGCGAAATTCGGACCCATATCTAAGGATTTTTTTTTCTTGTGCAAAAAACAACCTATTGGAACAGCACATCCCCATATGCCACATATATATGAGTGACCCCTCCCCCTCGCCTCTATCTATTTTTTACCCCATCCTCTACTTGCAATGGCTACCAAATGCTGTATACTCCCCGTTTCGCATACAGATATTTTTGTGAATTCACACTTGTACGGTAGACAGTTTCGCAAGCACTTGATTAACGTAAGAACCTATCTGAAAGAAACTGTCGTGAAAATGGTCAAGAGAAGTGGGTCAAAATAAATGGGTGACGTATTAGGAAAGGAAGATGATGAGCCTGAGAAAAGAGCATGGGATCTAGAAGTGGATTGCATTATTAGGGGAAGACCAAAGAATTATGTGGGAAAAAATAGTAAGGAGGGAAAGTGGGAAGGTTGGGCTAAAAGAGGGAGATGCTCAAAACAAGAGAAAGTGGACGAAGTAGTGTCATCAAGACACGAAAGTCAGTGACCCATCATAAGTGGAAAGATGGCTGACTTTAATCGAAGATGATGATAATCATATGCATTGGTACACGTATTACTGTAAGTTTCCCCCAAATCTATTAAACGTGAATATTTTGAGGGGAGAGGAACCTAGAGAAGACAACCTTCCGAACGTGGAATTTCATCTTGATTTTTACAGCTAAGAGTCAGCCAGGGTGAGACGGTGGAGGAGTGCATCTCCAGGCTGAGCCAGGAGAACTCGTCGGCCGCCATGCCGGGTGGCGTCAAGCCTTCCCACGAGCCCCTGATCCGCAAGGTCAGTCTCAGCTTCCTTAGCAACGACCAGGTGAGGGCCAACGTGATCCGGGAGATCATCACGACGGAGAGGGACTACGTCAAGAACCTGGCTGATATATGTGTGGTGAGTTCTGGAGTTGATCATAAATCTTTAAAGCCACTGGCTAACATTTACCACATTTAAAAAATGTGAGTTACATAATCCTCCACACTCAAACTTTTTTTTTTTAAGATCTAAAAATGAAGCCCTGAAAAAATTGTATTTCAAAATGATGATTTAGTGCTTTAAAAAAGTGAAAATCTACAAGCATTCAAATTGGCCGGATCCACCTGCCCATTTCCTCCCATAGACTTATTGTGTGCAGATCTAGGCTATTTTATCATCCACTGGAGTAGAAATTGTTTTTCATGCATACCTTGCTATTAGCAGCATAACTTTCCAAACTTTTGTATTCTAGGGTGTTTACTTGTCCATTTGAACACTACTATGTAGCTCACATATCACAGTTTGACAATTTTTTTAAAAATGAAGCTCCACAATGTTAGCCTATCACTTTAAAGTTACAAGGTCTTTTTGCAGCCCTCTTAAGAATTTCAACAAAAATCAGTTTTACCCTTAGGCTACTTGTGAAAGACATGTCTGTGAAATCTGAAGATCAGTAATTATCTAGAATTTGAAAAAAAAACACACAACACAAACTGCTGTTTAGTATGTGTCAGGCAGGGCAGAAAAAAAAGTTTAATTTTTCGGGGCTATTTTCAAGCCTAATTTAGTGATGTCAGTACATTACACATTGAACCCTATGAGGAAAATTGAGGGCTACTTTGTGATTTTAGAGGGCTATTTGGTTAATTTGGGGGGCTAAATCCCCCTCAGCCCCAGTGTATTTCCTACGCTGGTGTCAGGTCCTCTGAACAAAGTCAGTTCAATAGAATTATGTCAACATTAGTCTTGGGGTGAAGATGTGCAAGAAGAAATTTTCAAATGTGTTAGTTAGTGTGTTGCCATGGTAACCCAATATTATGACAATGGGGCGGGGGAGTGAATTTACCTTCAGTGATATTTCTAGTTTCATTGAGCTACCCATATCTGTCTCCCCTTCCAGGGCTACATTGAGCAGGCTCATAGTAGGCCAGACATGTTCAGCCCACCTCTCCTCCAGAAGCTCTTCTGCAACATCGAGGAGATCTTCAGCTTCCAGAAGCAGTTCTTGGCCGACCTGGAGACGTGTATCGACGACAGGATGCCCCACCTCAGCTCCATAGGGGCATGCTTCCTGAAACGGGTAAGTTGGAAATAAGTCTTGTTTTGACGTTTAAGGGCAGTGTATGCGTAGGTTTGGTAAAAGGTGGAAAATAAAAATTTCTCCGATTGTGTTTTTAGATAGTTCTTAATTACCTAGGGATGCCCTGAATAGGACACACCTGAAAGTGCTTCTATTTTTTTTAGGGGGGAGGGGGCTGAGTTTTTGGCTTTAAACATATACATGGTGATATTGGCTTTGTGATAATTCAAAAATCAAAACATGTCATTTAAACAATTTTCACTGGGTTTGATGTTGTTTTCTGATGTCTAGCATGACAATACTATGAGAGATGACAAATCAATCTAATTGACAAAAACTGTGTTTGAGATTTAGAATTTCTATAATGTCATGTAGAACTTTCATGAGTGTGTACCACAATAGAAGCTCCTAAAATGTGATGTGACTCTTCATTGTTATATTTGTTTTATCATTTTATTAATCATTTCAATTATTGGTTCAACAATATGTAAAGTCTGTGAGACTTAAAGATAGGGTTATTCTTTTGCACGCAAAAAACATCTATATGAATCAAATCAGCTGAAATCATATCCAATGTGAAGATTAATATAAATAAACACCTCTCATAGAGACTTGGGCCGGGTAAAATATTTAGTTTTTGTTAAAATCTGGACGGTTAAACTTCATCCTTTTTCCATTTGCTCAGGAGCAAATTTTAAAAAATCCGTGACGTCAAACGTGCACGTGCCGTTCCAAAATGGTCCGATCAGCCGTTAGCCAAAGGTCGCGCAGGGGATAGCCGATTGACCAATCAGAGCGCTCTGCTCATCTTGCTACGGTGCACAGTAACCGCGATTCGCATTTTGAGCAAAATTGAAACTCACATAAAGAACAACATTCTGGTAACATGTCGTTATTAGTTTTTCTCATAAAACAACAAATTCATGACGTATGGATCTCAGATTTTCAACACAACATTTGTAAGTACTAAACTACCGTTTGGTATTGATAATGAAGGGAAATAATGGACTTGCAAATCCCTAACCCAATCTTTAAAGCTAAGTAGTCAGATACTTAACCGTATAGATAACTCAGAATGTTCCGTATATTGACCTAACTGCTGCACTAGTATGATAAACAGATTTTCATAGTTCTTCATAGATTTATATGACTGATTTATTCTTTTTGGTCTATTCTAAAGGTTATTCTGAACAGTTTGGTTGTGTATATAGTGTACTTTTAACAACAGGAATAATGCTATTGTTGAATAAACTCATGTAAAGTTTTCATATTCTGATAATTGAGAGGTAAAAATATGATGCAAATTACTGTAACATTCTTGAGGTGATTGTCTCAATTAGCTTATGTAAATGATTTTCAATGTTTTTGTTCTCATACAATTTTGATTTCACAGAAAGCTGAGTTTGAGATTTATGGTGAATACTGCAATAACTACCCCCATGCCATCAATGAACTAAAAGACCTGATGAAGGACAACAAATATGTGCAATTCTTTGAGGTAAGTCTTACAAACCCCTTGTCATATGTTACCATAAGGTGATACAGAATTTTGTGCTATTTTTCCCTGACTCCCTGCATAATAGATAAATAAATAAATAAATAAATAAATAAATAAATAAATACAAATGAGTGAGTACATAAATAAATGAACGTTTATAAATATAGGGATAGTGATTTTCCGCGATAACGGAAAACGGACAGAATTTCCGGAAATCACAACTTGAAACGGAAAATGAGTAAAATCACGGAAAACCTCTTTTTTCTCCAAATTTTTTCTTTTTGAAAGGGAGAAACACAAAACTCAGAACAAAAATCAGAAAAAGTTGACACAAAAACACAGAAACAGCGAGAAATATTTGTTTCAAGTTTCATGTAAATGGAATTGTCATTTTTTTTCATGTATACAAAGTCTATGGTAAACTGGAATTTCCATTTTTGAGACAAGTTGAAACGGAATTCCAGATTTTTGGAAACAGAAAAGGCCTTTTCTTGAAACGGGAAATCACTGTCCCTATAAATAGATAAGTAAATGAATAAATAAAAATAAAATTAATGAATAAATGAAAAAATTAATCAATACGTAGATACATACAGTGTTTATAAATAAATAAATAAATTGATATTAATAGATAAATAAGTAAATAAATGTAAAAATAAATAAATTAATCAATAAATATACAAATAGATAAATAGATAGACAGATAGAATCTCTAAAACCAGAACTGGCATTTAATTTTTGCGAATTTCGTGAGGAATCGAGATTCAAAAAAGTAAAATGCAAGTGAAAGCCTGTGTTCACACATCTTTTTGAATGCCAATACAAGACTCCGTCAGCGATTCGCAAAAGTTCAGTTTCATGCATGCAAAATAGCGGTCAGCTACTATTCACAAAAGTTTCATGTCACAAAAGTTAAGTGTTTTACAGTAGATAGATAAATCATTTTTATTTGATCAATTCCAGGCCTGTCGCCTCCTCCAGTCCATGATCAAAATCTCCCTGGATGGGTTCCTCCTCACCCCAGTCCAGAAGATCTGTAAGTACCCCCTCCAGCTCAACGAGCTCCTCAAGTACACCCGCCCCCAGCATCCTGACTTCCGACCGCTAGAGGGCGCCCTTGACGCCATGAGGGATGTGGCGCAGAGCATCAACGAGAGGAAGAGGAGGATAGAACACATCGAGAACATCGCCGTGTGGCAGAAGACGATAGGAGACTGGGAGGTATGAAGTGGCAGAAATTTATCCTGATTGAACTATTGCAGTAAAACATGCAGCAAATCATTAAAAAAAAATCATTGAAAATCATTATCATATGTAACACTGAGCTAAAATCTGTGTGTGTTAACCATAATTGTTTTGTAGCTTAATGTGTGTGCATAACTCATCCTCTTCCCGTTCAGAATAGTGTTAGGTTTAGGGGTTGGATTAGTGTGCGGTTGAGTTAAGGGTTAGTGTATGAAGTAATCATCGCAGAATTTGTCGCTGGAGCAAGTCATGTCATGTAACCCAGTTGGATGTTCAAATCAAGAACAAAGTCATCAATGTGTTGATACCAGAGGAGGTGTTATAGTGTAATGGATTATTTTCTGCCTTCACGTGTAAGATGCTGGGTTAAATTCCTGCCATGGACAGTTCCAGCAAGATGATTTATCCAGATTGCTGCCTTGCACCTGGGAGTGAAATAGGAACCTGGTGGAAGCTGGGGGTGATAATATTTGCAGGGACCGATGATGAGGATGAGAATGAGGATGATGATGATGGTAATGATGATGGTGATGATGGTGATGGTGATGAAAATATGGTAATGATGGTGATGATGGTGATGAAGATAATGATGATGGTGATGATGATGATGATGATGATGATGATGATGGTGATGATGGTGATGAAGATAATGATGATGGTGATGATGATGATGATGATGATGATGATGATGATGATGATGATGATGATGATGAAGAAGAAGATATGGTGATGGTGGTAATGAAGATGATGGTGGCGATGATTATGATGGTGATGAAGATATGGTAATGATGATGGTGATGATGGTGATGATGGTGATGATGATAAAGATGATGGTGATGATGATGATGATGATGAGGGGGAGGAGGATGATCATCATCATCATCACAGACGTAGGTAGACATTTGTCACTCATCAAACTTGGTATGTACGTCTTTTTCTTGCAGGGTGATGACGTCCTTGAACGCAGTGCCATGCTCATCTACTCCGATGAGGTCAATCGGGTCAGTTTGACTGGTCGACACCGGACCTCCCCACGCCAGCTTTTCCTATTTGACCACCAACTCATCATATGTCGAAAGGTAAGCTGGCAACTTGCCAACAAAATGTCCTAGCTTTCATTAAGAGGGATTACTAATTTATGTCTTGCATGATATGTATGAAGTACCGTTAACCAACACTGCCAATGAATTCCCTATCAGGCAGTGTACAGTTTTGGTAAATGATGAAAAATGCAATTTTCTCCAATTATGTTTCATAGTGAGATCTTCCAGCATTTATTTAATGCCCTGAAAATCACACACTCTTGAAACATTTCCATTTTTTTAGAAATTTTTGAAATTTTGCCATAGAAAATGTCTGATCATTTAAGATATCACGTGTCGTGGTAAACAATTTTTTGTTTGTTTTAAATTTGTTATCAAACACAGAAACAAAGCAAAACTAAGATACAAAGAAAGAAAGAAGCAAAAGCAAAACAAAACAAAGACTGAAAGCAACATGTCTAAACAGTTTTACTGAAGTAGAAAATTACTGCCACAATAACACTTTTCATTTCTTTTGAGGACATCACAAAATTTTTTTGTCAAAGTTCAAATATTCCCAATTTCACTAAAACTTTTTTAGACAGTGCCAGACCCACAACATCTTCATAATAAAATCAAGCAAACATGACAACCTGGTCTACATATCTGTAATCCATTGATCAAAGTTTCATCACAAATTTGAGCTGAGCTGACCTGACCTGACTAGGTCAAGCTCAGCCTCGATGTGGTTAACTGTACTTCACTCCTGATCTCTCTTTATATTTGGGGAACCTGTTTTATCTTTTAGTGATCATGAATTCTGTAATCTCATTGGTCAATCATGTCTTTGATAAAATCCCGTATTACCTGTGTACTCACAAGAAAATACAGACCATCCACTGAATATTTCCTGTATTCCGAGAATGAGGTCATATTGTGCGCATGCGCTAAATCTGCCCCCGAATATTTCCCGTATTCCGTGATGATGACGTCGTTATATCACGCGCGCTTGCACGTATACAATGCGGTGCGTGCGGTGTGCGCTTGATCTTGTTGTGCACAGAATATTTCCGTTGATGTATTCCGTGATGACGTACATTATCACAGCTATCTACGCGTAGTATAGTTGACCACGCGCATAATTATGCAAACAACAAACTTTATCAATGGCCTGCGATTTCACTTCACTCTTGGGAAGAAAGAATCGCAGAAAGGATGAAATCCTGTATTGCCTGTATAACTTTACCAATGAGATTAAATTACAGAATTCATGTACACTGTAGATCTATTCTACACTTAAAAAGATAAAATCATTACCCCCTGCTTGTTCTCACGAAATACGGGAAATATCTACAGTCTGGTGCCATATTCCATTCGGCCTCCGGTCTCATGGAATATGGCACCAGACTGTAGATATTTGTCCCTATTTCGTGAACAAGCAGTGGGTAACTAAAATTGTCTTGGATGGGATTGAATGACCTAGTTAGTTTGTTCCTCTTGCACCCCTGTGGATCTTGGTTTTTGTTTTTTTCTTTTCCCTGGGAGTGTCTTTAATTGTCTGTTTATATTGCAACGGGGACATAGTGATCCCTGCCTTCACACGCTGATAATTTTGACGGTGTATTCTTATTTCTTGGATACTTAATTTATTCTACCATTCGAAATTTTGTGAAGAGAACCATATTGCCAATTAATTTTTGTTAGCGTTTCCCCCTCCCCAATAATTGTGAAATTTTATCTTGCACATAGAGTAATTCTGACTTTTAGAAGTGGCACATTTAACAACATACTCGTTCACTGGTTTGTTAATATATTACCCAATCTAACTGTATGGGAGCCTGCCTTTTCCCTGGACTTTTTCGGTGATATTCTGACAAAGTTTTGTATTTATTTAGTAGTATGTGCACTCTGTTATGAATAGAAGTGGTGCTATTTCTTTTTTTAAATTTGCATGGATAGTATCATTCATATTATGTATATTATTTTTTTAAATTTATGACGTACAATAGGTTAGTGATAAAAAGAAATTGCTAATAGATTGTTATCTAAAATTTTACTCTCACTTACGGAGCATGAATATTACTCTTATTTCTTCACTGGCAAGAACTTTTTGCCATTAGAATGAGTCTATACAAAATAATATTAATAAGCATTAATTGGTATCTTGGTGAATAACTGTCTTGGAGTGACACATAGTGTGAAATATCACATAATGAGCAATCTTTTCAGGTGGCTTCCTTACGAGCACATAGATACGATTGAATCATTAATTTCTTTGTTCACATCATCTCCTTTAAATGCGTGGGGTATCTCAAGCAATATTTTTCTAATCTTTTTTTTTCGGATGCCCCTCCCTTTTCCCCCCTCTCTCTCGTAACCATGGTGATGTAGTTATGGATAGATGAGTGGATTGATAAGACACGAAAGGGAGAATTTCACGGCACCGACTATCTGGCAGCATCTGTGAACATGTGGCGTGTAAGAACGGAATCTTGTGCTCTGTATACGTGGTGGTGCAGGGACGTCTTAGTCCCACATGTAGAACTTTGTGTGTGGACTAGTCATTGCTTGGTGGTGGTGCCCCTAATTTCCTATACTTATGGTTTGACTTGCATGTTTAACAGTGGGGCAGTGTTGTACATTATTGTCCTGTTATGTATACAGTTATTAGTGGTTTGTAACAAGAATATTAATCATATATATTATTTCCATGCACATAACATCTAACAAAAAGGTATTTTCAGTATCCCATTGAAATCATGAATATTACCATGTGAACTTACTTTACAGGATAATTGAATTATTAACAACAATATTTGTACTTGATTTTGTAATATAATGTCATTTTAAATTAATGAAGGTATTACTGTATGTTGTGTATTTACATAATAAAAAATATGAATTTTGTCTCTGACCATGAAAAAAGGCAAAACAAAAATTACATATGCCACCTCCAACCTCCTCCTCCTCCTCCTCTTCCTCTTCTTCTTTTCAACTTTTACTACGTATTTATGTATGCTATTGCAATTCATCGTACTGAGTGGTACTCAATAAATTAATGTATGGTAATACCTCCAACCACAAATTTAACCACTCACAAAACTCTCTGTTGTCAAATGTTAAAATACATGGTGTATACAGTAATCTATTAATTACATCCATATATTTACCCTTTAATGTTGAAAATACGGCAAATTTGCTTTATTGTATTTATTCAAATTCAATATATCTTGTGTTCTCATAAGTGGTTTAACAAATTCATAATTATCCCATTTGTATCCATTATTTACCTGTGTTATTATTATTCATTACATGTATGTGAGATAAGTTTATACTTAAACCTTATACATAGACTGATTGGCCAAAATAAATGACTTCTCTTTGCCTTTTCAACTCTTGCACCAGACACCCCATATATTCCCTCTTTTGCCAAATCCTATATCAGCAGCTGAGAAGCCAATAGCATAAATTACTCAAATCAAAATACAATACCTGAACTTACCTATTTATTCCTATCAATTTCATTCTTGGTAAGTTATTGGTACTTACCTGTAGTTCAAATTCCAAGTAGTACTGCATATGATTTTGCATACTATCTGCATATCACCATTGACACAATAATTTTCTTACTAAGGCTTAAACAATAGTTTGCCACAATTTGTAGTATGCAAGTAATTGCAAATCTTTTAGCCAGCTGCTTGTTGTAAGAAAAAAAAGGTAAAAGGTAGAAAAAGTTCGCCCCCCCCCATAGCAAATAGTATCAAATGCCCCCACCGATATGCCTATGGGCGTGTTTCGGGGTGTTCCAAACACCCCCTACCCTACCCCCCCCCCCCACACCAGAAAACACATTCCCCCTTTCATGAAAACTCCCCCCTTTCGAAAAGGAAAAATTGGATTAACTCTTGACATGCCAAAGTCACAGATCTGCACCAAATGATATAAATGTACATAACGTCCATAGAGGTTTAAATCCAAATAAAGCAATTTAAAGGCCTTAACCAAGTAACTAAGTCTCACTCGTGTCAAAATTTTGTATTTTCAGGATATCTTACGCCGAGATCTGTACCTTTACAAGGATCGGATCGACTTGGACGACTGCCAGATTGAGGATCTGCCAGATGGAAAAGGTATGATTGGAGAGTGTCCTGTTGTTTTTAAGTTGGCTGGTATTTAGTTTGATGAGGTGGTGGGTATAAATCTTTCATACTATATTACCCCAGCTCTTCACAATTTGCTCAGGACAAGGTATGGATGATCTATACATTCATACTCTATAGCAGAATTTAATTTTTGTATTTATTTGGTTGTAGTATATCAATCATTCTACTGTTATCACAAATTTCCTGTAATTCACTGTAATTTACCACTAAGTAATTGACTATGATTTTCCACAATTTATGGTAATTTACTAAAATTTACCAATATATATTAAAATCTATGATGATACCAAAATTTAAAATTACATTGATTTAGCACCATTAACCACAACTATTATTTTATACTGGAATTTACTTCAATCTAATATAGTTTACTTTGATTTATCATGAACCATGATGTACGAAAATTTACCTGAATTTACCTGAATGTACTGTAATTTGTTATATGTATCATGCAATCTGAGATAGTTTACTGCAGTATGCTTTCACCACAATTTACTATAATTCTGTATCTGTATCTGTATCTGTATCTGTCCGTAACGTACAATCACCATAGCTGGTTGTCACGTACGTGCGGGTAGGGTCAAGCACCAAACATGCTTAAATTTGGAAATGTGCTTTAGCGACAAGATTATTAATATTTACTGAATCCAGTTTGGTTTTAATTTACTGTAAAACACCATACTTTCGCGACATGAAACTTTCACGAATAGGAGCCGACAGCCATTTCGCGTGCATGACACTTTCGCGAATCACCGACCATGACAAAAATGAAATATAGCGAAATTTGCTAGGAGGAAGCATTTGGGTGTTTTATTATTAAATTATCGCAACAATTCATAGAAAATATTTGTTTTAATGCCTCTGAAACTCCATTTCCTCAAATGTAGAATTGCATTGCGACCATCGTAAGTGACCGCGCACCATTATCTTGAGTCATTTGACTCGTACAGTACACAGTCTTGTATTGGCATTAAAAAAAAGTTGTGTATACATAATTTTTCGCGTGCATTTTACTTTCGCGAATCTTGACTCCTTGCGAAATTCACGGAAGTTAAATGCTCGCGAACATTTCTGGTTTTACAGTACCATGACTTAACATCATTTAATGCAATCTTCTCACAGAGAATGAATGGAATGTGACCCTGCGGTATGCCTGGAAGATCCAGAACTTTGACGACCAGCCCAAGGTGTACGTCTTCATGTGTCGCAGCCGGAAGGAAAAGAGAAGATGGTTAAGGCACTTTGCCAAGGAAAGGAAGATTGTACATGATGGACTTACAAGAGGTAAGAATGACTTGACTGGACTTGACAGAAATGTCATTGTAAACAGATATCTCTTTTTGTATTCATGAGAGAATACATGTAAGTGATTCCTTTTATCATATTTATGTATATGCATAATGTTTTTATCCCCAATTTTTTAAAAATAGATGAGAAGCTAACTTTGCGTCACTTAATGTGAATTCTAATCGTAGGATTAGTTATGATCCTTGACATTTTTACAGTGCCTTCTGTAAGCCCACTTATTCTGCACAGCCTTGCGTGATAGCAACTAAAATATGACAGCTCAATAAAAGAAAAGATGCACTTTTTAACTCTTACTCTGTTGAAAATGACCTTTGAGCTGGTCAAAACAACTGGTAGATTTTTTCATGACCGATTGATTTTTGAGTTTTTTTTTTGTTGGGGGGGGGGGAGTCAGACAAAATTTTCAGTGGACGATTTTGTGGAGACCATGCTGTCACCTTCTCTTGCAAGAGATTTTACAGTACAGAGTGATAGGAAAATGGCACATCAAAAATGTCATAGAGCTTGACAATAGTGTGTTTTAACCATAAAGTTACTCTCTTTAATTCTAGTAAGCAGTGACTCATACCACTAACCATGTTGTTGTCAGTAGGAGTCCCCTGTAGTATTAATTGCCAGTTCTGAAAATGCACGTCTGTGTGTGGATTAATATATGTATCGGAATATGCATGTTTTTTCCCCATTTCTGGAAATATCCTGAGCATACTCCAGGCCAAGGAATGAGTGAATAATATAAAGAAAAAAAAAAGAAAAACCTCCATCCAACACTAAATACCAGCCAACTAAAAACAACAGGACCCCTCCAACTCATAGCGCGCGCGAGCTGGCAGATCCTCATTGCTATCTGGCAGTCGCGTCCAAAGTCGATCCACCTTGTAAAGGCTACAATCTCGGCCTAAGATATCCTGAAAAAATACAAATTTTGACAACGAGTGAGACTTCAAGTTACTTGTTAAGGCCTTTAAATTCGCTTTATTTTGGATTTAAACCTCTGTTGACGTATTAACATTATATCATGTCGGTGCAAGAATCTGTGTACTTGGCATCTAAGAGTTAATCCAATTTTTCCTTTCGAAAAAGGGGGAGTTTCATGAAGGGGGAATGTTTCTGTGTCGGGGGGGGGAGTAGGGGGTGTTTGAACACCCCAAACACCCCATAGCATATTCGGTGGGGGCATTTGAACCTTACTTGCTATGGGGGGGGGCAACTTTTCTTACCTTCTTACCTTTTTTCTAAGTCAACAAGCAGCTGCTAAAAAATTTGCAATACTTGTATATCTACAAATTGTGGGCAAAACTATTGTTTAAGCTTTAGTAAGAAGAATGATTGTGTCAATGCTGAATGCAGAAGACAATATCATATGCAGTACTACTTGGAATTTGAACTATAGTAAGACGCAATAACTTACAAGAAGAAATTGATAGGAATAAAATAGGTATAGTTCAGGTATTTATTTTGAAAAATTTGAGTAATTATGCAATTTGCGCTCTCAGCTGCTGATACAGATTTGCAAAAGTAGGAATATCTATGGGGTCTGTGCAAAGTTGAAAAGCAAAAGGAGAAGATCATTTATTTTGGTCCATCAGGTCTTATGTATAAGGTTTAAAGGCATCGATAACACTGTTTTCAGTTTAAAAAATCTGAGCTATGATTCCCCATGCTAACCGAGTGTCCTCTGACATGGTCTAAAAATGAACACTGAAAAAATGCCAGTTAAAACGATCATTAAGTGCTCAAAAAAGTTAAAATCATCTGAGCAGACCATTCCACTTTCCTCCATAAGACGGTTTCTCTGTGTTGCAGAATTTTCCCATATCGCCCGATAGAACTTCATGTGCGCATTTATCTGCACATATGGTAACTGTAGTGACAGGCATAACTGTTCCAAACTTGTGATTCTAGGGTGTTATTTGTCCATCAAACACAGGTCAGTATATGTCAGGTAGCAAAGTTAACAATTTTTTAATACGGGTCTTTCACAGTGTTATATAGTGTCTTTAAGTAAAACTATCTCACATACAATTAATGAATAATAATAACACAGGTAAAATAATGGATACAATGGGATAAGTTTATGAATTGTAAACGCACTTATGAGAAACAAGATATATTGAATTTGAATAAATACAAAAAGCCAATTGCCGTATTTTCAACATCTAAAGGGTAAATAATATGGATGTAATTCAATAGTTACTGATATTACGCCATGTATTTTAACATTTGACAACCATAGAGTTTGTGGTAGTTGGTTTAAATTTGTGGTTTTGGATAAGTACCATACATTAATTATTGAGTACCACTCAGTACATGAATTGCAATAGCAACATAAAATAAGTAGTAAAAGTGAAAAAAGTAAATGAGGAAGAGAAGAGGGGAGAGGTTGAGGTGGCATATGTAATTTTGTATTGCCTTTTCATGGTCAGAGACAAAATTCATATTTTTATTATGTAAATACACAACATATTCAGTCAATAACCTTCATTAATTTAAAATGACATTAATTACAAAATCAAGTACAAATATTGTTGTTAATTAAATCAATACCTGTAAAGTAAGTCACATGGTAATGATCATGGATTTCAATGGGATACTGAAAATACCTTTGTAGATGTTCATGTGCATGAAATAATATATATGATAAATATCTTGTTACAAACACTAATAACTGTATACATAACCAGGACAATAATGTACAACACGCCCCAGCTGTTAAACATGCGCAAGTCAAACCAAAATATAGAAATTTAGGGGCACCAAACCACCAAGCAATGACATAGTCCACACACAACAGTTTACATGTGGGACTAAGACGCCCTGCTTATGCGCACCACACCACCGCAATCCACCACCAACTGTATACAGATGCACAAATTCCCGTTCTTACAACCCACACTGTTCACAGATGCTGCCAGATTAGGCGGTCCTGTGAAATTCTCCTTCGTGTCTTATCATCCACCATCTATCCGCATAACTACATCACCTATGGTACGAGAGAGAGGGGGGAAAAGGGAGGGGCATCCGAAAAAAAAAAGATAGAAAAAATATTGCTTGAGATACCCACGGCATTTAAAGGAGATGCTGTGAAACAAAGAAATAATGATTCAATCGTATCTATGTGCTCGTAAGGAGCCACCTGAAAGATGCTCATTAATGTATATTTCACCACTATGTGTAACTGCCAAACAGTTACACCAGAACAATTATGGCTATAATATTATTTGTATAGGACTCATTCTAATGGCATAAAAGTTCTGCCAGGAAGAATAAGAGTAATATTCATGCTCCCGGTAAGTGAGAGTAAATTAGATAACAATCTATTAGCAATTTCTTTTTTCAGCTAACACTATTGTACGTCATTAATTTAAAAAAATAATATACATAAATGATGAATGATACTGATTCCACTCGCAAATTAAAAAAGAAATAGCACTCACTTCATTTCATAACAGTAGTGCACATACTTACTAATAAAACAAACTTGTCAGAATAATCACCCGAAAAAAGCCAGGGATAAAGGCAGCTCCATACATAGAACTGGGTAAATACATTAAGAAACAGTGAATGAGTATGTTGAAAATGTGCCAGCTTCTAAAAGTCAAAATAACTGCTATGGCAAGATAACAATTTCACAATTATTGGGAGGGGTAATCGCTGAACTAACAATTACTGGTAAAGTGGGTTTTCTTCACAACAATGAAATGATAGAATAAAGTTAATAATATCCAGAGAAATAAGAAACACTGTCAAAAATTATCAGCATGTCAAGACGGGGATCATTAGTCCCTGTTGCGCATTATAAAGCAGCAATTAAAGACACTCCAGGAAAAGAAAATCATCAAACCAAGATCCACCAGGGGTACAAAGAGGAACAAACTACCACATCATTATTAAATAAACAAGATGCCCATCCATAACAAACAAGGATCTCCAGAGGTCTGAAGTACTGTTAATCACATATAGCAAATTGACCTAGTCAGGTCAGGTCAGGTTAGGCCCAGCTCAAATCTGATGAAATTGAATCAATGGGATATTTGGCAAGCAAACCATGTTGTGCATTTGCTTGGTACAAATACAAGATCTGTGGCAGTATAACAATTGAAAGTAATTGGTGAATAGAAATTTGAAACTTAAATAAAACCAATTGTGATTTAACCATTAATCTACTTCGGTAAAAGGTTTTTGACATGTTGCTCTCGAGACTTGTTTGATTTGATTATGTGCTTTGTGTTCTGAGAAAAATGTGTCAAAATGACACAGAGATTTTAAATGATATATGAGCAGGACATTTCCGAAATAAAAATATTTGGGTCTCACATATGTCTAATTTGTTAGATAAATTTCTCAAAAAGTTGCAGCTGACTTTAATAGTGGGATTTCCGGCAAAGGTGCTAGAAGGTCTCTCTACAAAATGATACTGGAAGAAAAATTCAGTTTGCAAATTTTTTTTATTTACCAAAGTAACACTAACTGAAAGATCAATTCATTGGCCTGTTGTTAACAGTACTTCATACATATCATGCAAAACATTAAATTAGTAATCCCTCTAACGAAAAGCCATGACATTTTGTTGGAAGTTTGCCAGCTTACCTTTCGACATAATTTAGAGTTGTGGTTCAAACAGCGAACAGCTGGCGTGGCGAGGTCCGGGTTGTCGACCAGGTCAGACTGAACACCGATTTGAACCCTCGGCGAAGTAGTATAGCATGGCACTGCGTTCAAAGGACAGTCCATCACCCGCAAAGAAAAAGACCGTACATACCAAGTTTGATGATGACAAATGCTACCTACGTCGTGATGATGAGGAGACATCCTCCTCCCCCTCATCATCACATGCACCGATCATCATCACCATCATCTTTGAATCATCATGCACCATCATCATAACCAATCATCATCACCATCATCACCAGCATCATTACCATATCTTCAATCACCATCATAATCATCGCACACATCATTTCATTACCACATCACATCAATCACTTCTTCTCTCTTCTTCATCATCATCATCATCATCATATCATCAACATCATCACATCATCATCATCATCATCATCATCATCACACACATCATGCATCATCATCATCACATCATCATCCATCATCATCATCATCATCCCAAAATCATCACATCATCATCATCAATCACATCATCACATCATCATCACAATCCACCCGCCACTTCACCACCGATAAACACCACTCTACCACCATCATCACACCATCAATCCAGCCATCATCATTATCGTCATCTCCATCATCAGCACGATCATTCACCAATATTTTCAATCACCAATCACGCATCATCAACCATCATCATTGTACCATCTATCATCAATCCGTCATCTCATCTCATCATCGGTCCTGCAAATATTATCCACCCCAAGCCTTCCACCAGTTCTATTTCACTCCCAGGTGCAAGGCACAATCTGGATAAATCATCTTGCTGGAACTGTCCATAGGCAGGAATTCTAACTCCAGCCATCTAAACGTGAAGCAGAAAATAATCCATTACACTAAAACACCTCTACTGTACACACATGATGGACTTGTTTCCTGGTTAACATCCAACTGGGTTACATGACATGACTGCTCCAGCGACAAATTCGCGATGATTTAATTCATAGCACAACCTTAACCAACTCACACTAACCCAACCCCTAAACCTAACATAGCTGAACGGGAAGAGATGAGTTAGCACATACATTAAGCTACAAAACAAATCCATTAGGCTAACACACACAGATTTAAGCCCAGTGTTACATATGAATAATGATCAATGATTTTTTTTCTAATCGACTGCTGCAATGTTTACACAATAGGTTCAATCAGGATAAATTTCTGGCCACTTCAACCTCCAGTCTCCTATCGTCTTCTCCATACGGCGATGTTCTCGATGTTCTAGTCCTTCGCTCCCTGCTCGTTGATGCTCTGCGCCACTCCCTCAAAATGGCGCAAGGGCGCTCTCTAGCGTCGGAAGTCGGATGCTGGGCGGATGTACTTGAGGAGCTCGTTGAGTGCTGGAGGGGGAGTACAGATCTTCTGGACCTGGTGAGAGGAAGCCCATGGCAGGAGATTGACATGGATGAGGAGCGACAGGCCTGGAATTGATCGAACTAAAAATGATTTATCATATCGAGCTGTAAAACACTAAACTTGTGTGGACATGAAACTTTCAAAGAATAGTAAGCGAAACCGGCTATTTTGCATGAGCATGAAAACTGGAACTTATTGTACATCAAACTTTCAAGAATAGTAGCTGACCGCATTTGCATCATGAAACGGAAACTTTTTCGAATCGCGACCGATCTGTATTGCATTCAAAAAGATGGTGAACACAGCTTTCACTTGCATTTTACTTTTTGAATCTCGATTCTCACGAAATCCAAAAAAATCAGTTCTTTTTAGAGACATCTGTCTATCCTGTATACCTGAAGATTCGCGTGGTTTATTTGCGACTTACTGAACCGAAAATTTTACTTCTGTATTTCTTTACAAAGTGGAATGTAAATATCTAATATAATCGCGAAAATAACAACTGCGAATTCCCCTCTGAGGCAGAAATCCGCGAATATATATGGAACGCGAAATTAATGGCGATACAGTATCTGTTTATCTATTGAATTTATTTATTAATTTATTTTATTTACTACTTTATTTACTTATTATCTATAATATCAGATTAATTATTTATTTTAAACACTTGTAGTACATGTTAATGATTAATTTTTCAAATTTATTCATTAATATTTTCATTTATTCATTACTTATCTATTTAATATGGACAGTGATTCAGTTTCAGAAAAGGCCTTTTCTGTTCCAAAATCTGGAATTCTTGTTCAACTATTGTCTATCAAAAGATGGAAATTCGTTTTACCATAGACTTTGTATACATGAAAAAATGACAATCATTGTACATGAACTGACACCATCGCAAATATTCTCCGCTGTTTCTAGTTGTGTTCCACTTTTCTGATTTTGTTCTGAATGTTTGTGTATCTCCTCTCTCTTCTCTGTTTCCCTTCGCTCCCCCTTCTCAAAAAGTAAAATATTTTGAGAAAGAGTTTCCGTGAATTTCCGTTTGAAAACTCATTTTCGTCAATTGTGATTTCCGGAAGATTCCGTCCGTTTCCGTTATCGCGGAAACACTGTCCCTATATGTAGCCGAACGTTCATTTATGTATGTACTCATGTCATATTGTATTTTTTTATTCTATTTATTTTAGTATTTATTTATTATTATCTATACTGTCGAGGGAGTCAGGGAAAAATAGCACAAAATTTCTGTACATCAACGTTATGTAACACACATGAACAGAGGGTTGAAGACTTACCTCAAAGAATTGCACATATTGTGTCCTTCATCACGGTCTTATTCATTGATCGCGTGGTGTATTATGCAGTATTCATCCCATAAATCCAGAACTCAGCTTCTGTGAAATCAAAATTGTATAAGAACAAAAACACATGAAAATCATTTACATAAGCTAATGAGACAATCACCTCAAGAATGCTTACAGTAAAATAAAAAA
>JZLH01S0634987.1:23138-37965 GCA_001188425.1 Eucidaris tribuloides | reverse complement strand
TCATCAAATTTTATTACAATAAGGATCTACAAAGTGAACTCTGTACAAAAAAAATTATGTATTTTGCAAATTTCTTAATGTTGAAACATTTCTAAACAATTTGTGAAGCTAGAGAATTGGGATATAATGCACGTAGATATGTGATCATTACAAGCACAAAAAAAAACTTAAAGAAATGTGTCCTACAGTCTTATTTATGAAGATAATCACATTAAAAGGCAGGGTGTCTCTTTTGCATGCCTAGAAATTAACATTGTGTAAAATACAATGGCATATACACTGTAGAAGAGAATACCATCTAACAACCTTCAGCAAAGTAAAGGAGCTAAAAACTCAGTTTTGGTGGATTTACAGTGACCATTACACTTTGATTTGAATTTTTATCTTGTAGAGACAAAAATTTCTAGTATTAGAACATACACTAAACAGCAACTGATTTTTGGCACTTTTTTTTCAAATTCTAGGTAATTACTGATCTCCAGATCTCACAGACAAGTCCTTCATAAAAAGCCTAAAGGTTTGAGTGATGTTTTGCTATGCTGTGGGAGAGGTGCAAATGATATTCCATGCCTTTAAGTGATATAAAATAGAAATAAATATTAGTACTGGGGATTCAATAATCCAGATCAATAATAGAGTAACATCCAGATTGTCCAGATTTCATGAGTCAGTTTGTCAGTTTATTAATCATGTTTAAAAAGACAAATTGTTTACAAAATATTTACAGACATTTTCATCAATTGAATTGTACATCAAGTGAAGCAGGAGGAAATTCGAATTCAATTATAGACCCATACGTGGACAAATATTTATACATTTCAGAGTTTAGATTTACGTATATATGCCTTCATATGTAATCAGAAGACAGCAAAAAAAAAATATATCAATAATGGTATGATACAATATAAATACTGTATATTTTACGAAGCATAGTTTTAATGAGGTACATGTACCACGAGAATTACATGATTGGGAGCACTTGAAAAATTCCTCAAGAACCAAATGAGCTGAAAATATACCAATGTATACACTATATGGAGTGTATATTCAGGCTGGAAGAATTTGTCTAGAATTTGTTTACAAGAGGAGACACAAGCATGGATACACTAATACTGAATTAAACTTTGACCAGGAGAGAAATTAAACCCATACAAAACCATAAAACAAATCTGCCTTATACAGAAAATACTGATGGAAATCATTTGAAATTAGGTAAACATTTGACCACAAAATTTTCACAGCAGAAACCTTCAACAGTGTACTTGATTCTAGAATAGAAATGAGGACTGCTTCCAATAATGTCATTTCCCTTCAAGGCTGGAAGGATTTGTCTTGAATCGGTATAGTTGACAAGAAAAGAGCATGCATAAGCTACTAGTGAATTAAAGTATTACCATGACAAAAATCAACCCTATTTCAAAGCTACATCAACAAGCTTGCCTGTCACATTGATATGTGATATTACTTGTCGGCAGTTTATAAATAGTTATAAACATTTGATTGTCAAAGGTTCACATCTGTAAGCTGAAACACACTGAAGACAGTTTGATTTCAATATGATATGCACGCTGCATTGACCCCAGCTCCAGATATCTTGTACTTATTTTTAATGGGTTAAATGATGGAGTAGGTTTGAGAATAATTTTAATCCAAATTATGGACTGTTTCTACTATTGCTATTTCCCTTTAACCCATTAGCTCTGAGATTCTTTAATTCCCAGAGTTAATGCATGTATGAATTCCCATCACGGGTTAATATCAAACCCATATTGTACTACTTATTATTTCATTGACACATTGACAGAATGTGGCATCACACATGTCAAAACATTCATGGTATATGTAAAATAACTTGTACATATCTCAATTGAAGATCATATCATGAAATCCTTTTAGATTAAATTACGTACACAATAAAAACTTACATTTGTGATAAAACAAACTTGAACACCTGTGAAAATGTGATAAGAATGGGGAATAATCGATGCAGTGATTAATTTGGATGGTGAAATAACTGAACTGTATTTGTATTAGGCAAATCCAAACTCACCAATTATTGACATAAATCAATATAGTACAGATTGAATTGATTGTGGTGAGTTTAACAAATGCAACAGTTGTGGAAATATATAAATGATGAAATGTATGTTACAAGCACCCTAACTGTAACCGCACCTAAAATACAGAAAATACAAATAACTAGAGCAATTCGGCTGCATGCAGCCGATGGGGTATGCCTCCGCACCCACATCCAATTCCAAATTTTAAATGTATGTGGCATCGTGACCTTTGACCGTTCAACTCTGAAATCTCATTTATGCCCCATAATACATACTTCACCCAAGTTACATCAATATCCGATAAGCCGTTCTCATGTTATCGTGGTAAAGACACCAAGTATGGAGTCTTGTGACCTTCCACCTTTGACCTTTTAACCCTGAAATCTGATCAATTCATTGGTGCCTTATAATACATACTTCACCCAAGTAACATCAAAATCCAACATGCCTTTCTTAAGTTATCGTGGTAACGAGCCCAAATCAGACAAGTTTTAGGCTCTGTGACCTTTGACCTTTGACCTTTCAACCCCAAAATCTAATCAGTTCATTGTTGCTTCATAATACATACTTCATTCCAGTTACATCAAAATCTGACTGGCCGTTCAAAAGTTATTGCGGTAACGAGCCCAAACCAGACATGGTTTAGGCCCGGTGACCTTTGACCTTTGACCTTTCAGCTCCAAAATCTAATCAGTTCATTGTTGCCCCATAGTACATACTTGGTCCTAGTTACATCAAAATCCGATCAGCGGTTCTTAAGTTATCACGGTAACGAGAACCGGTAACGGACAGACATCCCAAAAACATAATGCCTCCGGCAACTTCGTTGCGGAGGCATAAAAATGGGAAAGGCAGTAGAAGAAATAGGAGACACATAATGTTTTTTTTTTTACACATACTGTAGATCAGGGCAGGACACTTGCACTTGCCCACTTGCCAAGGGTAAATGAAATTTCCTTTAAAGCAAGTGAAAGATCAAAATGTTAACAATTACTTGCTTGATCAGGCAAGGGAAATTTTGATCATCAAATGAGGAAAATATGAACGATAAAAACAAAAGCAATCAAAATGTATGATATTTGTTTGAATTTGGCTGAAAAAATTAATAAGAGTGGAGCCCTCCTGTAGATGACATTTTCATTCATGTAACAGAATTCAATTATGAATTTCATGAAATCTAAGTTTACAAAAGTAAGTTCATTTTATTTGTAGTATTACGAAAACAATTTGGCACAGAGTGTAAAGGTTGTTATCTCAAAACCTTTTGGTCTCAAGGGCTGATATACAACCAAAATTGAAAAATGCACTCAGTTAAAATAAATTATCAAAATGCTAAAAAGCAATCTTTGGTTTGCACTTAATATTTTTTTCCTGCTGTCTACATGCATTACACACAGTTACTCACCTACTCTTTTTTTGCCAATGTTTTCATCAAAAGACACAATACACACAATTTGGCATTAATGGAATTTAAAAGGTGTGATATATATTTGGTCAAAGACAAACAAATCTATTATGTACTTGAAAAAAATAAATTAAGTAGAGACAGTACTCTAAATATTGTTCTTCAGTCAGTGTCTGAGTGCATTAGGGATAGAAACAAACATCAGTTACCTGCTTGAAATCAATCCAGTTCAACACAGCTATGCCGAAAAGAAAGCAACATTCTACATGTAAGTGCATAGTTCTTGTATTGGTTGTAAAAATAAACTGTTGTTTTCTCATACAAGTTTAATTTGAACATGATACAGTTTTGTGTTCACAATATTACCTCTTTGACAAACCTCATTTTGTGTCAAGACAAACTTAACAGCCATTGCAACAATATATGTGACCTGTCAGCATGATACCAGCCTGAAAAAGTCACACACTTATGAAAAACAGAAAGAACTAAGAGGCAGTTTTCGACTGCGGCGCAGTCGATGGGTAGCCTCCGCAGTCCGGTGCAGTCCCATCCAACTGATGTAATTTGAAAAGCTTCAAGTTACCATGGTAGCAAAGACCAATTAGAAGAATAAGCATAAGCCGCATGTGACCCTTGACCAAGTTACAGTAAATTCCAATTCAAGCAGTTCTTAAATTATCCGCGACAATGGAGCTACACATTCGGACGGAGGCCCTTGTGACCTTTGACCTCTGACGGCTTTTCAACTCCAAAATCGAATCAGTAATTTGGTGCTACCTTATAACAAGATACTTCTCCGAAGTTACAATCAAAATCGGAAAAGGTCATATGCTCAAAGTTATCACAGTCATGAGCCCAAATCAGGACATATTTAAGGCCCGGTGACCTTTGACCTTTGAGCTCCAGAATCTAATCAGTTTAATTGGTGCTTCATAATATACTTCACCCACAATAACATAAAAAAAATCTGACAGGCCGGCTTCTCGTTATCATGCGATAACGAGCCCAATCAGACATTTTTAGGCTCGGTGACCTTTGAACCTTTACGCTCCAAATCTGAACTCAGTTATTGGTGCCTTATAAAAATACTGTCAGCCCGCCAAGTTTCATCAAACATCTGACCATCCGCTCCCACAGTTCTCGCGCTTAACGAGCCCAATCAGACATATTTTAAGGCTCCGGTGACCTTTTTGACGACTTTGACCTTTCCCAGCGCCCCAAAATCTAATCAGCTTCATTGGTGGCCCTCATAATACATCTTCAACCCAGTTACATGACAATCCGACTCTTAGCCGCTCTCAGTTAGTCGGTGGTAACGAGCCAAATCATACGATATTTAAGGCCCGGTGACCTCTGACCTTTGAGCTTCCAAATCTAATCAAGTTCATTGCGTAGCTCATAGTAATACATTGGTGCTTAGTTACATCAAAATCCGATGGGGGTTTCTCAGTTATCGGTACACGAGCTCAATATCAGACATAATTTAAGCGCCCGGGACCTTTGACCGCTTTGAGCGCACAAAATCTCAATCAGTCATTGTTAGCTCATAATACAATACTTTTCACCCAAGTTAGCATCGACAATCCGACTAGCACACTCTCAAAGTTATCGCGTAACTGAGCCAAATCAGACATATATTAAGGAGCGCCCAGTGACGCTCTGACCTTGAACCTTTGAGCTCCAAATCTAATCGAGTTCATATGGTGCTCATAGTACACTACCTTGGTCCTAGTTACACTGCAAAATGCGATTGGGGTTTCTCCGTTTATCGCGGTAACGAGCGCGCAAATCTCAGACATATTTAAGGCCCGGCAGTGACCCTGGTGGTGACCTTTGACCTTTCCAGCCGCAAAATCCTAATCAGAATTCATTGGTGCCATCATAATCATACTTCACCCATATTAACATGACAATCCGAACCGAGCCGCTGTCAGAGTTATCGCGGTAACGAGCCCAAATCAAGACATATTTAAGGCCCGGTGACGCTTTGACGGCTTATGACTTGGTCAGCCTCCAAAATCCTAATCAGTTCATTGGTGCTCAAGTACCACGACTACTTGGTCCTAGTAACAATCAAAATCGCGATCGGGGTTCTCAAGTTAATCGCGCGGTAAACGAGATCCGGTACGGGGAGACGACGGACGGACGGACGGACGGACGGACGGACGGACGGACGGACAACCCGAAAACATGATGCCTCCGGCAACTTCGTTGCGGAGGCATAAAAATACTTAGGATAAAAATATAAATATTCAAACTTTTGCAACATGTGAAGGTCATGAATTTTTTGATTTCTGAGAACACTTCAATTTCATCCTTTATATCACAATTATGATATTAGGCACTTTTCTTGCCTTTGGGTCATGCAACTTTACCAGGGTATCGTGGTGACGGGTGACATATACAGATCTCACAAACCTCAAACTAGATAGCATGTGCATTACCCCCTCCAGAGAAAAGCAGGCAACAGCCAAATATATCAATACTAAAGCCGACTATACATTGCACAAGGCGACAGTCAGTGAAGAGACGGTCTTGTTGCAAGTTTTTTTCAGGTTGCTAAACGTGGATGATACACCCAGCCACTGGGAAGTATACATCCCTGACAGCGTATCTTTGATTTTATGTCACTATGCTCAATAATCTTCACGAGATTGATTGAGGTTTAAGCACAATGCAGTGTTTGCTGTATGTACATCATACACGTAGTGACAGATAATCATGTTCAGTCATTGCTAAAACCATCTTGTTGCTTCAGCAATTGCAATACATCACAACATTAAATGACCTTCATTCATCCTTGACTGTCCCATTGTGTGGTATATAGCCGGCTAAAGATTTTAAACATACTAATTTGGCAAAATCTCAAACAGAAAGATGTATAGTATGTACAGTCACAAAACCCTCGTTGAAAATTCACAGATTATAGCAACTATGCCGGATGCAGAAGACATATTTTTTTTCAGTGAGTAGACACATCTTCAAACTTTGTACATAGATCCTGTAAGATTATCGTCTTTCATTCAACATTAACAAAAAATAAATTACAGAAAAGTATGGAAAGACAGGTTAGGATCTGTTTGTAAATGCTACAAACTTTCTTTGAGCTTGTTTCTGTACATTTTCAAACCTCACCAATCATGCGTGCAAGTATACCATGCACCGACAACATGCTCCCAAGTTGACAAATCTTCTCAGGCTTTGGGGATTACAGACACACCCCTTTCTGCCCCGCCCCTCCTTCCCACCCAATCCTCATTTTTCTGTCAAAAACCAAATAATCCCCTTTAAAACCAGATTATCCCCTCTATTTAACTAACCTATCTTTCCTGTGTCTGTGTGATCTTTCCCTTGAATCTCTGGAATCCCAAGAATCCAGCTCCCCTTCTTCCCTCTCGTAATCGTCGTCCCTCTCTCTCGTCCGCCGCTTCTTGCTTCTTGAATGGTCTCGGTCTCGGTCTCGGTCTCGATCTTCATCTCTGTCTCTACTGTGCCTACGAACAATCAAAATGGAAGATAAAAAATACCTTACATTTAATTTTCATTATTACAACACACTGGTTTTTAAATTCCTTCATTCTTTTTGTGATCAGCATGTATAATCAAACAAGAATGTTTTGTGATTCCCCCCTCCTTCTTTAGCATATATCCATTATTTTCATTATTTGTGTCATCACTGCCTATGTATACATGTCAAAGTGAGCATAACTAATTTCCTGATGGACAATAAAATCTAATCTGAATCTGAGTACCGGTATACAATGGACTAGCTATAGTGAAACCCGTCTATAGTAGTGGCTACCTAAGGGAACCAATAATGCGGCCTTTACACACTGATGGCAGTTATAGACAGGTTTTTAAACACATACTTTGTATAGATCTATGGGAATTATTACAATGGCCACTATAGGAAAGTGTATTTTTCCTACAGTAAGAGTGGAGTTCTGAACATTTGTTATGGATGGTATAAGCAAAACCTGGTTAGATCACTATCAAAATGCTCTTGGGATATCCTAATTCACTTGAAAGATGCTGTTGATAGCCACAAATGGGTTGTAAAAAAATCACCAAATCTTTAATACTGTGCAAAGCTGTGACAAACAGAAAAAGAGGTATCACCTCATGTTATCTATTTTCTCTTTAAAAGATTGTGTCAGGGATTTGATAGTCCATTACTTCCCTTCATTATCAATACCAAACGGTAGTTTAGTACTTACAAATGGTGTGTTGAAATTTTGAGATCCATACGTCATGAATTTGTTGTTTTATGAGAAAAACTAATAACGACATGATACCAGAATGTTGTTCTTTCCGTGAGTTTAAATTTTGCTCAAATTGCGAATCGCGGTTATGTGTACCGTCGCAAGACCAGCGGAGCACACTGATTGGTTAAACGGCTAAACTCCGCGCGACCTTCGGCTAACGGCTGATCGGACAATTTTGGAACGTCCCGTGCACGTCGACGTCACTGTAAATTTTGAAGTTTAATTGTCCAGATTTTCACCAAAACTACACATTCTACCCAAAGGTTCTATGACAGGTGTTTATTTATATTTATCTTTACATTGTGAACGATTTGAGCTGATTT
The DNA here is from genome assembly GCA_001188425.1 of Eucidaris tribuloides. Lineage (NCBI taxonomy): Eukaryota > Metazoa > Echinodermata > Echinoidea > Cidaroida > Cidaridae > Eucidaris > Eucidaris tribuloides. The sequence goes on along the minus strand of JZLH01S0634987.1, from coordinate 29,912 downwards.
CATTCATTTTACCGTTTTCTGACGTGCAAATCCCTTACTCTGTCTTTAATTTATTCCTGCTTCAGAGCAGAAGCTATGTCACAAGAAACAATGCAAACTGTAACTCCAATTGTAATGTATCATTAGATGCCAGATATATTTGCTAGGAATATCTCTGGTATTGATTCCAGTTTTTAAAAAAAATGAATATTTGGAAATACTACTTATGTTTTTGATCCACCATATGTCTATAGCTAAAGCTATCAACAAACCAGGTTTACGAGCAAGTAACATGAACGTCACCAACAGACATCTCACATCATTTGAGATGGGCTTGCTGGTAGTACCATATTCAAATTTCCACAGCCCCAATGTAATACAATGACAATAAAGGCATGGCTGCATTTTGTGTTGAAGAAGGAAATGAAATGCCATAGTTTCTTTGGAAAATACATAGGAAGTAATGTCAAGTTGCACCACTGCACTGTGTTCTCTTCTATAGATCATGGGCCTTCCTTTGGTCTGTACACATACTGAAAACAATTTTGAAACTACATTACAGTGTGATTATTATACTGAGCAACGAATTTTAATGGAGGTGAACAATTTTAGGCAAAATACTGTCATTTTGGTTTAAAAAAGTCAACTACAGTGTTTTTTTATGATCTGTCTGCCTACTACTATATGTAGGTAATCAGAGGCATTACGTGCCTGCCTTCTCTCATGTTGGACCATGTCTAAGGAATGAACTCCTCGATCAGGATCCACCAACAAAACACGTAATTTTGCACTTTACAAAGACTTTCTCAATTTATTAGTAATTTAAGCAGGAATAGCAGACTCCCATGTGCCCATGTCGTAGCCGAAATGGTTTGACCGCCGTTTAAGTCCATGCGCCCAGCCGACGTGTATAGTCTATTTATTACAACCACGGAATCCGCAGGCAGGCATACGTATGGCTGACTTTCATTCGCAGTGTTCTTCCGCCCTTTTTTCCTTTCCCAATTCTGTTACGTCCTTGGGAGGATGACCTTGTCGTTTTTTGCATCCATGACAGAATAAGAAAGTATTATAGATGGTCTACTTATCGTTGAATTTCAGAAAAGATCTTGCGATTGCATCAGCTACGAATGATAGTCGGCTGCACATGTTTTTTTTGCAGACTCCATGGTTGTACTTTACTACTTGCGTGTGTGTGAGCGCTCGGGCGTCAACGGCGCACAGACTGATTCGGCTACCACACAGGGAATATCATATTTGATAAGCAGGCAGATGGATAATATTATCATTCTTACTTGCGCTCCTTTTCCTTGAGGGCTGACCCCCTTTCCCATCGTTCCAGTGAGTCCGGTCTCTGTTCCCACTTGGCTCTCTGCTCGTCGATCACCTTATTGCGATTCATGATCTCCGCCTTCCAGTGGGGTGGAGTAGGACTGTGGGACAGGTGGCCCTTGTTATAACGCTGGATCCAGAGTTTGATAAAGCAAAAATGACAAAGCAAGCCATTAACGACACCATTTAACATTGTGGAAGCATCATATGAAAGATTGTCTGACTTTGACATCTGACCTACATGATATTGTTTAAATGGAGAAATAAACACCATAGAACACAAAAATATATACAGTTATGCTATAGCAATGCCATTAATATACACAGATGAATATCAGAATAAGAACTGGCGATATTTGATCCAAACCTCATTCCATTTATTGTGGAAATAAACATCATCGATAATATGATTTATCGCCTAAGTTGAAAAACAGATTTGTGATGAAGATAAATCCATCTTAGGCTTAAATTGACAGTGTGCCCTATAGGGCTGTTATCAAAACATAGTCAAAACAATGTTGCTTTCTGTAGACCCTCTTGTAGCTAGATCAGGAGATTCATGATGCCAATTGTTTATAAATATCATTTTTAGTGGGCAGTGTGTTGACAGAGTTATGTTCTGTTGACAATTATACTAATGCACTACTGCTCTAAATACCACAAGTTTGATAGCTGAACAGCATGGAGGTCTCTCTTTTATCCCCACCTCCCTGCTTCTACCTATATGATTACAGGCAGTAGCACTCATGTGCACAGTATTCATAGCAATAGGGATTTCTTGGTTCCTCCCACTGCAGTGCATGCATTTACCCCATATGGTTTTCATAATCGATTGTATTTTGGGCCATATCGTGCCTCTGGCGATATTTTGAAATAATCATGAGACCATTATCGTGTATTTGATATTTTTTCAACATCAAGTAATTTCGATATTATCAAAATATCACCCAGCAATCTATAGGGGGAAACTGGAATGGTCACTCATTGAATTTTACTTCTAAAAAGCACTTAATGATTGTTCTGAAGAACAACTACCCAAGTACACACTAAGAACCATGATGTTATTAACGTTAACCTATTGGCTACAGAAACCAGATGTTCCATGTATTAACTCAATAGGAGTTACAGTATGTCAGAGGCACTGGGATAATATATCCAGAAACACCATTAACTGAATGAACTCAAAATTTACTGGCAATGACAGATAGATAAACATAATGATGGATATATAAGTATGGTAGGTGTATGTCAGTTTGAGAATACATCTAAATGGACAAGAGCAGCATGGGAAGTACACTGGGGATGAGGGCGATTTAGCTCCCCAAATTAACGAAATAGCCCCCTACAATAACAAGACAGCCCTCAATTTTTCTCATAGGTTCAATGTATATCATACTAAAATCACTACACCGGGCTTGAAAGTAACCCCGAAAAATACAATTTATTTTCTGCCGTTTGACAAGAGAAAGAGAAATATCTTCAAAGATCCTTCACATGATAGGGTATGGACTGTCAATTCGCTGATATTCTTAAGAGTTATCAGAGCAGGACTATGCTGATTACCACTTGTCCCCTGCCCTTGATCTTGCGTCCAGAGGCGGACCGGGGACTGTACCCGGGACTGTACCGCTGCTGTTGCTGCTGCCTCCCTTCATCTTCACTGTAAAGCAAAAGAAAATATTGCATAATTGTTTTTTTATTTGTTTTGTGTGTGTGTGTGCGTGTGCGTGTGCGTGTGCGTGTGCGTGTGCGTGTGCGTGTGCGTGTGCGTGTGCGTGTGCGTGTGCGTGTACGTGTGCGTGTGCGTGTGCGTGTGTGTGTGTGTGTGCTTGTTTTGTTATACTCTCTGTTTATAACTAGAAACAAATCAAACAACACTGAAGGTCATTAACACCAACGCGGCCCAGCCCCATGACAATGGTTTTATGTGCCATTACCTTGGCAACACAGTCTCCTAACACCAGGGAAAAAATTAAAACTTTCTTTTCAGGAGCTACTTTTCCTGTTCCAGATACTCTTTTGTATTGAACCCTATGGCAATTTACGGGGACCCTTTAGCAATTTTCGGGTGCTCTTTTGCCATTTCGGGGGCGAAATCACCCCGCGCCCCCGTGTATTTTTTCACCTGCCTGACACATGTGTCTTGCTCTTCTTTAACCCAACACCAATATGCGTACCAAATTTCAAGAGCACTGCTCAAGTGAGGACGTAAATCCCCAATATTTTCCTCCAATTTATTACCATAATATCCCATGACCACGGCAATGCGGTTACTGACTCATTTGAACGACGATATGTCTTGTAAATCTTCACTGCAAGGCCAACGTGTATGCCAAATTTCATGAGCATTACTTAAAGGTTAGTGACATGATTGGGAACACTTGAAAATGCCTCCAGAACCAAATGAGTTGAAAAATATACCAACCATACACCAGCTAGAGTGGATCTCCCAGCTGGATGGATTTGTCTCTAATTAGTTTACTTAAGGAAAATCAAGCATGAACATTAATTCTATCGGGGCACAATAAAAATGGGGCCCATAGAGAGCCACACAGCAGGTTTGCCTGCCACGAGGGATATTAACATTAGTTATTTAGGAATGAGTCAACGTTTGACTACAAGATTTTCACAGGCGAATTCTTGCATAGTTTACTTACTTCTAGAGTAGTTTCAGCCTAAGTTGAGGACTATCCCCATCATGTCATTTACCTTTAAAATCTAAGGAAGCAATTCAATCTAAGATTTACAACAGACTGACAGCCCAACCGACCACTCGCTGATTCCTACATACTAGACTACATATAAACATGTATAATGTGAAATTACATTTTCTTTTGCTCATCATAAAAGTTTTGTATTAGTTTGTTTGGACTGAATAGCATACAGAGAAAGGTGTTAAACACAGGGACATAAAAGTTGAGTTTACTCACGTTTTGTTCTTACTGGGGGCATCCCTCATGAGGAACCTGTTGGTGGGTATGTCGGGTATCTCGTCGGGATTGATGGTCACGTGGGTGACTTCACTCTTGAATTCCTTGGGTTGCCATGTCGGTTCTTGTTCCCTGCAGCAAAGTATGGACAATCATTAATTTAAAGGGCAGTGACATGATTGGGAGAAATCAAAAATGCATCTGGAACCAAACTGGTTGAAAGGTATATCAATGGAGACACCGGCTGAGTGTATCTCCTGGTTAGAAGGATTTATCTTGAATTTGTTTTAAATCAAGCATGATCATACTAACATTTTGGTTCTCTCAAGGCCCGAGAGAATTATATCCTATTGAGAGCTAAACAACAGATCTGTCTGTCACAAGGCTTATGGTTGGAAGTTATTTTAGAACGAGTCAACTTCTGACTATCAAAGCATCACAGTAGTATCCTTGCACAGTTAACATGATTCTAGAATAGTTTCATTCCAAGTTGAGGACTATCTCCAACCATGTAATTTTCCTTTAAACAACATTTAAATGTAATTTGAAACTGAAGTTTTAATTATGATTCAACAAAATATAGTCAAATGAGGTATTATGTATACCCACAAATGATTCCAAATAAGTTAGGCAGTACAAAGTAGAAACAGATGTAAAAGAGAAATCATTGTGTCATTAAGAGATTAAAAAGAAACACAAAACAACAACACAGCCACCATGTTTTTTCTACATGGGAATTTTAGTATTGTTACGTCAAGATACTACTCTCATGACAGTTTCAAACAGTTACTTGGTTGGCGGATTAAACCCCATAATTGCTGAGTGCATGTTTGCATGCATTTGTTGCAGTGCCACTGTATTGCAATCACGCAACAGTTCAATTGCCATTACCATGTTATCATGTACCCCGTGCACTGCCAGATGTCATGTTTGCACACAAATTTGCATATATCGACCTGGTATACAGGGGAGGGGGACTAGGTGCTGTAGCACTGTAGCACTGGGGACTGTGGATGGGGCACATTAAGAGTATATCAAATAACTTGAATCTTTGATTTAAATGGCAATTTAAATTAACAATTGTTTTTAAATCTCAGGTCAACTAGTTAAAGGAAGAAATTAATTAAACAAGAATATGCAGTCATGAAACAAGAATTTTATATATCACAGCAAAAGTGATGAGACAATGGAACTATACATTATAACCTTTTCAGTACCATCACAACAAATATCAATAGACTTTGCATGTAATATCTGAATGTGGAATGTGTGGAATGTGTGGAATTGAAGGATTAAAAAAAAAGCAGATAGACCATCCTTTACTTTTTCTTTTTGCTCTGTTGTTTCTTCTTCTGCCGCTCCTTCTTCCTCTTCTTCGCCAGTTTCAGTTTGCGTCTGTACTTTTTCCGTTTCCTTCGTTCCTCCTCGCTGTCCGTCTCGGACGACGACTCAGTGTCGGTGGTGGTGGCGGAGCTGCTGGAGTCGGAGTCATCTGAGGATTCAGAATCAGAGTCGGAGCTTACCGCTTTCTTCTTCCGCTTCGACTCTACGAGAGAACGCATTAATATGAAGTACAAAATAACATTCGTATGGCATGGCTGCACATGTGTGATGACTGAAAATCTTGTTTCCATATCACTTTTTCATTTACCTCCCTGATACATTTATGTATTAATAATATTTACTTGCAAGACATTCTTAGCTGCTGAAGTCTTGAATTCATCTTTTGTTAATTGAATAGGCACCAATTCTCCAACCGTACAACAACTTTAACACAGCTGATAAGGTCTTGTCTAAGTTGTAGATGGTTCTTTTCTTAACTCTCATCCCTGAGAGCAGAACAGTACTGAAACTTAGACTAGACCCTTCAACAAGGTTTAGACTATTACTTTGTTTTAATTTAATTCCCAAAACATAGAGAAACTTAGGCTAGGTGTGAGTCTGGACACTTTCACTCACAGTTCACTTTGCTCCGATTTGGGAGTAGGATTGGAGTATGAAAAGACGCAGTCTATGACTTACGACTAAAAAGATCCAGGAGTCATAAGCCCACTACACACTACAGATCGGCTGCGATCTTACTTGGAGAATATCTCGCAATAGCATGAAATGTGGGCATTTAACAAATAAAATGTACTTGATTCAGGTTCTGAACAAGAAGCGTAATAAAAACAGGATTTTGGTGTGCTGTCGGCCTTATACCCGTAGTAAGGGTGCAAAACCTTTCAAACCGTAGACAATCAGAAGACTACTCTGTCATTACTATGACGCAGAGCAGATTCGGCCTCTCCTCTGACTGGAGAGCTCGAAACAGGCTGTAATTTTTACTTTACTATCTTCATGCCTATTCTGGACCTAAAGATCTATGTGTTGAAATATTTACATTAAATGTTGTTCCATTTTTGTTTTTGTTTTTTAAATCAGAATGTAGACCTATCGTATAGTGTGGTGCAGTGGGCTTTACCCTTTGTTTTCAGCTTCAGAACTAGTTCACCACAGTTGGCGATGCGGACATCCGTCTGTGGTCGACTCT
>JZLH01S0634987.1:8562-23088 GCA_001188425.1 Eucidaris tribuloides | reverse complement strand
AAAAAAAAGCAGATAGACCATCCTTTACTTTTTCTTTTGCTCTGTTGTTTCTTCTTCTGCCGCTCCTTCTTCCTCTTCTTCGCCAGTTTCAGTTTGCGTCTGTACTTTTTCCGTTTCCGTCCGTTCCTCCTCGCTGTCCGTCTCGGACGCGACTCAGTGTCGGTGGTGGTGGCAGAGCTGCTGGAGTCGGAGTCATCTGAGGATTCAGAATCAGAGTCGGAGCTTACCGCTTTCTTCTTCCGCTTCGACTCTGCAAGAGAACGCATTAATATGAAGTACAAAATAACATTCGTATGGCATGGCTGCACATGTGTAATGACTGGAAATCTTGTTTCCATATCACTTTTTCATTTACCTCCCTGATACATTTATGTATTAATAATATTTACTTGCAAGACATTCTTAGCTGCTGAAGTCTTGAATTCAACCTTTGTTAATTGAATAGGCACCAATTCTCCAACCGTACAACTTTAACACAGCTAATAAGGTCTTGTCTAAGTTGTAGACGGTTCTTTTCTTAACTCTTATCCCAGAGGGCAGAACAGTACTGAAACTAAGACTAGACCCTTCAACAAGGTTTAGACTGTTACTTTGTTTTAATTTAATCCCAAAGCATAGAGAAACTTAGGCTAGGTGTGAGTCTGGACACTTTCACTCACAGTTCACTTTGCTCCGATTTGGGAGTAGGATTGGAGTATGAAAAGACGTAGTCTATGACTTACGACTAAAAAGATCCAGGAGTCATAAGCCCACTACACACTACAGATCGGCTGCGATCTTACTCGGAGAATATATCGCAATAGTATGAAATGTGGGCATTTAACAAATAAAACGTACTTGATTCAGGTTCTAAACAAGAAGAATAAAAATAGGATTTTGGTGTGCTGTCTGCCTTATACCCGTAGTAAGGGTGCAAAAGCTTTCAAACCGTAGACAATCAGAAGACTACTCTGTCATTACTATGACGCAGAGCAGATTCGGCCTCTCCTCTGACTGGAGAGCTCGAAACAGGCTGTAATTTTTATTTTACTATCTTCATGCCTATTCTGAAAGATCTACCGGTATGTGTTGAAATATTTATATGAAATGTTGTTCCATTTTTTCTCCTTTTTTTAAAATCAAAATGTAGACCTATCGTATAGAGTGGTGCGGTGGGCTTTACCCTTTGTTTTCAGCTTCAGAACTAGTTCACCACAGTTGGCGATGCGGACATCCGTCTGTGGTCGACTCTTGCTGTCCGTCCTTTGGTTTTCCATCTGTGTGACAATGTCCTCCCCTTGCAAGACACGTCCAAACACAACATGTACTCTGCAGTGATGAAAGAGGTAAAAATAAAAATACGACTAATCTCAGAATCTAAAAGGTGTACATGTATTTCCAATCTTCCTGAAATAAGGTAAACCTATATATCTATCATGACTATGCAAGGGAAAACAAAAAATTGGTCTTTATAGACAGGTGACTGCTATTATTAAGGGGGCAGGGGAGGTACTCTGAAAATTGTCTTTAAAGGGATTAGAACAATCTTGTATTCGACAGTTCTCCTAAAACAAAACCTCTTTTTACTCTTCTTCTAAAAGAAATTTTTTTTTTAATGGTCACGGTAGGCAGGCAGCCGCTGAGACGGGTTTGACTGATAAATAAATGGTGAACATGACATTACACCCATATATCCAACAATATCCGAAGGTTCCAACGACATTGGCAAGTAGCCATCAGATTATTCTAAGACGTTTTAAGTCTCCCTGGAACACAGCAGGCTTACCCAGTCTCAATCAAACAGCATGGGGTGGTGTTAACAATGTTCCAATAAGATGGCTCACATTACATGCACATGGGATCCAGCTGCTGACCTGAGTAGTCTTGTTACCCAATTGTCCATTTGTTTCACAAGTAATTTGATATTTGATGAAGTACATTATGTGGGACAATGTTTCATCTATCAAGGCATTCACAAAACAGATGCAAAAATACAGTGTATCAATTGAATTTACTGTATGAAGCTAATACCTCTCAACCCTGGGCAAGATCTAAATGAGGGTTTTTGCAAGGCAGCCAAATCGTGATCCCAATGACGACTGCCATCATCGTGGCAATCACGGTGATTAAAATGACAGTTTTTTGCTTGTGTGTTTACAAGCAAAACATAACCATGAAAACTACTTACAAACATGACTTTAAAATCGTGGTTTTGTGGTGTTTAAAGTCATGATTCTTTCAAATCACAGGGCAAATTCCTCCTGTGACCTTTCATTTACTTCTGCCTGCAAACCATGCACTCATCTCATAGAGCCCTCGGGTACAGTACGTGCTGATGAAAGCTCAATTAGCTAAGCTCAACTCATATGTTAAACTAGAGAAGTTCGACTGTGCGCAGTCGATGGGTATGCCTCCACCCACTATGTAGCAGATAACAACCTAATTATACCAACAGCCAGCACTCCTAACTGAAGTTACAGGCAGAAAATGACATTTTGGGACAAAAGTTCATTGACCTTTGACCCTTGACCCTGACCTTTGACCCCTGTGACTTCACCAAAATATCTCTCTTTTGGTTTTGAACCAAACTGCTAAATTACATCAACAGTGAACACTCCGAACTGAACTTATAGGCAGAAAATGGCATTTGGGAACAAAATTCATTGACCTTTGACCCTTGACATTGACTTTTGACCCCTGAGTCAACCAAAATATTTGACTTTTGGTTTTGAACGTAACTGCCAAATTACATCAACAGTGATCACCCCTAACTAGAGTTATAGGCAAAAAATGTCATTTCAGGACAAAGTTCATTGATCTTTGATCTTTGACCCTTGACGGATTTGTCCCAAAATCTAATTAATTCATCCTTGGCTATTGGTCCATCCTTGATCCAAGTATCATTAAAATCTCTCCAGCGGTAATCTTGTTCACAAGGTGTGGACGCATGGACGCACGGAAACACGGACCCACGGACGTACGGACAGACAACCCGAAAAAACATAATGCCTCCGGCTCCCTTACGGGGCGGAGGCATAAAAAATATACAACTTACAAGCCTGTGCTTATGCTCCCTGAACTTCATCTCGGTTCTGAGGCACCAAGAAATATTATGGTCAAGCCTCTGACCAGAATTCTAAATGTTAATCACACTGTCCAGGAAGACCTTTTTTAGGTATATATAAATAAATATGTGGTCAATAATTACAATTGCTGTAATCGCCATTGCAATCATAATCTATGGTAATTATGATTGCTATCACTCATTTGGCTGTTGTGTGAAAACCCTGTTAATTTTCACTAAAATAATTACAATACAAACATATTTACAAAACATGAAATGAAATGAAAGTTTTAACAAATTTAGGAAACCAAATCCAAAAAATTTGGACTTGTGCAAAATAGTTTCTTCCTGTTAGTTATGATTTATTTTTAGATAACACGCTCACTAGCATTTCTAAACTGAAATGCCTACCTACGCATGTTTCAGTAAAGCTAAACAATGGCATTTAACGTGCAATTTTCCCCAGAATGCATACTGTAGTATTAATATACAGTATACCGTATGTCTACACACGTCTACAGATGGACGAACTAGGTACATTTATGACGACATTGAACAGGAAACACTGAAATCTTATCTGAATCTATAAATATGCCGATTCCAGGAAATCAGTGCTGCATGTGGCATTCATCAAAATAACTTACCCATCCAGATGAGGGGCTGGCTTTGTTGTTCTGTTTGTTGTATTCAGCAGGTACATGGATTAAAGACAAAAAACAAATAGAAGTTATACAGAAATTGTTACAGAAATGTTTTCACAATTACAAGTAAAATTTCACGTCAATGACGCTCTTAGCATCTATGACTGCATCCATCCAACAAACGCTTTGCACAAATATAATCAGGGATGGAGTCGAGGCCGATAGCCGCTGGAAAAATATTGTTCCCATAGACTTTGTACACGTGACTTGGTCCGAGGCCAAGGCCAAGGCCGGCAAAATCTGGCCTCGTGGCCAGCCTCAACTCCATCTCTGAATATAATCTTACTGTCCGTGGAGTGGCAAGACCTTGTATCTCAATTTTTGGTGAAAATGAGGTTTTAATCTTGCAGCTAGAAAGTCCAAATCTGATACTTCAAATCTCAAAACTAGAGCCACTGTTGTCAGGTAAAACAATGGTTATCCAATTTGTTACTGTGTTAAAGGCAGTGGATCTCATTTGCACACATCCCCGCAGACCAGGAAAAGATAACCCATGCCCTTAGACTATTGATGAAGGACATGTCTGTGAAATCTGGGGGTCAATAATTACCTAAAATTTGAAAAATGCAAGAGATAAACAATAGCTGTTTAGTGTACATTCTATGGTAGAAATTTTTTTCTCGTGAGGAATAAAAATTCAAATCAGAGTCTAACGGTCCCTATAATTCCACTAAAACTGAGTTTCTAGCTCCGATATTTTGCTAAAGGTTCCCAGATGGCATTTTCTTCTAAGTACAATTGTATTTACACAATGTTAATTTTTAGGCATGCAGAAGAGATGCCCTGCCTTTAAGGCAGCCATGATTTTTGGCTCTTCTGAACATTTAAAATTTTTGAGATACAAGGTCGTCACCTGAGGGACATTATGGTCATGAGAACATGTTATAATTCTATGATCACCTGTGGAGATGGTGACAAAAAAACATAGTTTGTCTGCTTTGGGGTCAGTTTTCATGGTTATACTGCAAATCAAATGCCCGTACACCACTGTCATACTACCGGTAACTGCCAAAGCAGAGTAACTCCAGAGTAAGTCCGGAGTTACTCTGACTTGAGGTGTAAGTGTGAACATTCTGAAAATCTCTGATCTGAAGTCCATCCAGAGTCCTCAACCAACTTTGAGAAGAGGGTTATAAGGGGAGAAATCTAGACCGGAAGTGCATTAGCAGCTTATCATTGTTATCTCACCAACAAGATTTAATTAAATTGTATGGAGACTATGAAAACAAGTGCGAATTCCAAGTAATGGTAAGAAAGGTGGCATTCAATTGGGATCAAAAGCATAAGAAATCACTCCAGTTTAATTCCAGAGTTACTCCACTTCAGCTCAAAGTATGAAAATGGTATTAGTCTGCCATAGCAACATACAAGAATAAGGAAAAAAAAATTATGCATATGTTTGTAATTGTGCACGACAGGCCCTGTGAGCATGCAATAATGTACTCATAAGGTTTACCATCATGTAAGACAGGCCACGTGCGTAATATACTCTTATGTTTCCCACTGTGTAAGACAGGTCATATCCACAAAAGACAATACCGAAGACTCACAGAAGTATCTATATGCAGGTCTCTTCAGCCACAAATAAAGGATAAATTTTGAACAGAATTTGATGGGATATGATACATTGTTTAATCTCACAGGCTAATGGCATGAACAGTCAAAGGTTTCACATGAAATTTCCTGAAAGAGAAATTTAAAATGTTGACAAGATATAAAACTGTATCCTGAGTTAATGTTTTCCACAGACCATGCACACAAAAAGGTGCTTAAAATTCAGTATCTAAAGCTGTAGAATAACAAAATTACACGTAAAAGAAAAAAAAATCCTCCTGAAGAATTGTTAATGATTTTGGCACAATAAGTATACAAATTAGGTCTACTGTATCTTGGTATGCATTAAAGTCACAGTTAAAGGGCAGTGACATGATTGAGAGAAGTCAAAAATGTCTCAAGAACCAAATGAGTTGAAACACAATATCAACCCTGGCTAGAGTGCATACACAGGCCAGGAGGATTTGTCTTGAATTTGTTTACTTAAGGAGAAACCAGAATTGAATTAATCTCCACCACTGCAAGAAATTGATCCCATAAAAAAATTCACATGACAAATTTCATTGTCAAAGCAATTTTCTGGTAATAATCGCATAATAACAAAAAATGTATGAATATGAAATCTCCACAGCAGAAACTGTAAACAATGTACATGATTCTTGGAGCATTGCATCCTGAATTAAGGGCTACATTCAATTTTGTCATCTTCCCTTTAAGATGAGAAATCGAAACCAACTGGAGGAAAACATTGTTTCCCTGCATCCCACAGAAAACTTGGCAAATGTATCATGGCTACCAGCATGCTGTAAATATGACAGCCTTGACATTAATTTTTACAATCAGAACAAGATACAAACAAGGGCATCCAGTTTCCTGATGTGGTCTGGACATGCTGATAACAAAACTAAAACTTTGGATTTTGAAAGTCATAAAAACAATGTCTCTGGAAAAAAGGGTAAAGTGTGGTATCAGCAAATTGAAATAATACACTTGGCAGTTGAGATATAATTTTGTAAAAATGAGAAGGCACTGCTGGTACTATAACCATGCATTTTAAGGGACATCTGTGACCATGATCTTCCACAAGCACTGAAGAAATTTCCTGCAACCTAACACCCCCCCCCCCCGTTCAGCCATAACACCTCCCATCTAACCTAGGAAAAAAACTTGGCTAGTTCATACATTTCAGCGACTTTATACGAAGTTTAAGAATGACACATGACTCCCATAAAAATATACGTTTCCCCACATCAGCATTATATTGTGTTACTGGAACACCCCTTGAAGAGAGTTTCACAAAATTTGAATGACAGCACAATTCTGTTTTATATAAAGCTTAAAGACACTGTATAACAATGTTTCCATTTTTTAAAAAATGTGAGCTACATGATTCACATGTTAGTAGTGTCTTTGATTAGGTCTAAAAATGAAGCCCTGAAAAAATTACAGTTCAAAATGATCATTAAGTTCTTTAAAAGAGTAAAAATCATTGAGAAACCATTCCAGTTTTCCCCAGAAACTGCTGTGTTGTAGATTTTTTTATCAGCTGACAATAATTCATGTGCCAATTTTTATCTGTACATATTTTACCAGTGACAGCATAACTGTCTGCACTAATGTGTTCTAGGGTGTTTACTTGTCTATTCAAACACTGTCAGATATGTCAGAAAGCAAAGTTTGACAATTTTTTAAACGGGTCTTCCACAATGATATATAGTGTCTTTAAGTCAATCAAAAATTCCACCAAGTAATGGATTATAACTGCTTAAAATAATGAAACATATTGAAATTAATTTTGACACATACATATACATGTGTAAACAAAGACAGACACACAAAACACTTCAGAGTGTAAATGGATGCATTAAAATAGTTACTTTTATGACAACTTTGGAAGATTGTACAACTTTTTTGGGTGATCCATGTAACAGCGGATCACCATAGATTTCGTCAGAATTTTTTTCTTCTTTTTCTTCTTTATTCGTGTTTCTTTCTGGTCATTTTTAGTGTACAGGATATCTCGAGAACGATGAGTGCAATAGTTTTGTAACTTAGCATAGTTATGTCCCATGTCAATACCTCGGCAAGGTTATCCTGTCAATGTTGATGAACATCTGTGACGTCATCTACGACGTCACTGTCAAAAAAGCTAGAGTTAACCTACATTTGCGATATCCCGAGCCTTCAGTCGAATAAAAGAACCAAATTTGGCAGAGGTAGAGTTGAGGTCAAGGGTCATCCGCTGAACACTTAACACTTAATTGTCTCTTACTTGAAATCATTGCTCTTTTAACCTGAAATCAAAGAAGTATGGTATTTTTACATCCTTCTGTCAATCTGTTAAGTGCAAATATCAAATAAGGCAATATTTCTCAAATTAGAGAAAATTTATTGTAAATGCTCTTCTGCCAGGATCATATGCTAGGGCCCTTCTGCCAGCCCAGATAAGCAACAAAATATTGTATTGATCTGAAAGACAACTTATTTTCTTTTGGGGGGAAATTAATGTCAATTTGATTAATTATGATTCTTTTTTTAAACTGAAAGGTACTTTTAATGGTCCATGTCGCATATCGAAGCTTTTCTCATAGCCCAACACCCGCATGGTCAGCCAACAGCAACACCAACACTAAACTTGAAATCATACATTCCCTCATCCCAGAGATTAGTGTTGGTGAGTGGACAAATTACATGTAAAATCACTAACACAAACCACAATTCTGTGTTCAGTAGATGATATTCAACACCTGCTTCAACACGGAGTACATAAAGTACTTTAGAATTTCCAAGGTCAACCTCAACACCAGGCCTGATTTCAAGTTTGGTGTTCCAGACAGAGTTGGTGTTGTACTTGTTACAGGCTTATAGCACCAACATAGGATTTCATTACCAAAATTGAAATCCCCCATTGTGTGTGAGCTACAAACTGGGAACCATACATGGTTTATGAGAGAGTTTATAACAAAACAGGTGCAGTTACTAGTTATAAGTTGTCTGTTTTAAATTCAGTTAAAAACTTCTTGATATATATCTGCATCAGGAAATACAAACGTTCTTCTTGAATTCATTCTTTTTTTTCTGGTACAAACTGGAAACATCCCAAACTCGGCTCTTAAATCAACACAACTACATGTACTGTATAATCACTTCAGAGGATAAATACAGAATTGACTTGAACACACACTTAACATTATATATCATTACTACACCCAAGGATTACCTTTAAGTTGCTTGGAGTGGTCTGAAAAGGGTATTGGATACAGAAATTGTAGAAGAAAAACACATGAAAAGATGGTCATATCAAAATACAGGGATTAATTTCACTGAAGTGCTTCAAATTACTAACCTATACTGTCTACATCCACTAAAATTTCCTTGTTAGTGGGTTTTGAAAACCAGAAAAAAAAAATCAGCATCTTACAAAACATGTCCTGCTGTATCTGAAATTAATAATAAACTTCACGTCGAACCAAGTAGTAAGTACTGTATCCGCCATATATTTCGCGTACATATATTTTCATGATTTTGCTTCAAGACGAGGAATTCGCGAGGGTACATTTTCGCGATTTTATTGCATTTGCATTCACTGGAATATCAAGAAGCAAAAATTTTCATGTTCAGTAAGTTGCAAAATTCGTGAAAATTAAACCACCATGAAATATTCAGCATATACAGTACTTCATTGCAGGCAGACACAATATCAAATGAAATGATATGTTGTATAAGATTCTGATTTGATAGCTTTCAGCATAACCAAATATGATATTTTTAAGTAATTTCAGGTAACAGTTGTCTTGGATACGTAACTGAAACCACAACTATCATGTAATTTTGCAACACTTGTTTTTTGCATCAATGTATTTAAGCCTAAAATACAGGCAACATTTCTCAGACACAAAAACACACACAACTGCATGCTTTCCACATCTCCTTAGCCACCACACCCCAGAGACATACAAATACATGTATTATGATCACATTCCTAACGTCATAAGACGTTTTGAAAGTGACACATATACGCAACACTCATACAATACTTATCCAAAAAATATTTTCCACACTTGTTTTCTGTATGTTCATACAACCAGAGGTTAAATCCTGGGAAAAAAAATACACAGGGCCTTGGGACGATTTGTCCACATAATAAAAAGAGCCCTCGAAATGTCAAAAGAGCTCCCCAAAATTTCCATAGCCACAATGCAAATTGTAGCCAAATTTAGCCAATTTGCTCCAAAAGTAGCCCCCAAAATTTAAAATTAATTTTTTCCCCTGGTTTAAATGGTTTACTTTCAACATTCACCCACCCAGCCCCCAACCACTACCACAACCACTATGAAACAGATGCTCTACAAACATGTTCACCAGATCTTTTTCAAATCTCTTGGATGCTCTTACTTACATAAAGAACTGAGAACCATTGGTGTCTTTTCCACGGTTAGCCATGGACAGTAGAAACGGTTGGTCATGTTTCATTTCAAAATTTTCATCTGAAGGAGGGGGAAGAAAAAAAAAGTGGCCAATAGCCTGTTACAGCACAGTATCATTTCAATGTCAATATATATTAATCTCACTCATCACCTTCTTGTTAGTTCTGTTTTGGTTCACTGATTCTGCCTTCACTGATCATGACGTTGTTTCATTTTCTGCTTAATTTATGAAATTTGATTTTAAAAAGATTACAATGAACGAGGAAAGGAGCTCAGCTAGTCTAGGTTCTGGACTCTTTTTAGTAGATTTTTTTGTCGTCGACTATATGTACCGAGCCGAGTGATGGCGAGACCCAGAGAATTTGTCCGCTCGAGAAAAAAAAAGAGTCCAGGAGATGCTTGATTGACCGCGACTTCATGAATTTAGGTTCACTATGTGAGCGAATTTTGACCCCAATCATCATTGATGCCCGTGATCACGAGCTAATCTCCTGGACTCTCATTTTCTTGGGCGGACAAATTCTCGGGGTCGCGCCATCACTCGGCTCGGTGCATATAGTCGGCGACAAAAAAATCTAATAAAAAGAGTCCAGAACTTAGACTAGAGCTCAGCTGGATCTCACCCCTCACCTACAGTGTAAGTATCAATTCACTTTTGCGATAATGCCCCTAATTTTCTCCTTCCGTTCACAACCCCTACTTCCTCCATTCGAATAAATTCCCTCTTCCAAAAGATGACTCCTGCTAAGTCTGCTGAAAATCTATTCAACAATCTTTCTGAAAAAGCTGAAAATGTCAATGGTTCATGGATGACACCATGGTGACCAAAACAGAACTACCAACATAAAATAATGCTTCATTGTTATATAAACTGTCATGTGATGTCACAGCGACTACATGTATCTATGTTATAGACACTCAACCTACTGCTTCCATGAAATTTAGATTCATAAACTTGTCTCATTTGGTGATGAAATTTCTGGAACCAACGTAACTTGGCTTTGTAGCTCAGCTGCCAGATAAATCAGAAGGAATATGACTTTCACATTTTTGCTTTGGGGTTGTTTTCTTCCCAATGTTTTATATTTCTAGGAACGCTGAAATAAATTTATTGTTTCATGAGATAGCATACATGTACCTACAACTATGCATGTACAAGCTTCTTTCACGGACCCAAAACCACTGCCACGCATCTTCATCTTTTAACTAGAATTTTGATTAATAATTGTGATGTCCAAGAAGACTTTTTCTCGTGAGTGAGGTCGCTAAGGCCTAAAGAAAAAAATTGTAGTATTGGCGTAACCCGCCCGACCCTACATTGTTTTTTTTTCTTTGTTTGTATTGCTATTGATAGTATCAATATCGCACATCGTGCTGACTTTGCGATCAAATTGAAAATCCGGAAGTGTTGTGGACAGAACAGCGATTTTCCCGCCGTATGCACGTACAACGCACTTTGTGCGCTTCTATATGGAGCCTCACTAGCTATAGCCTCTAGCTGCTGTAACTTCATGAAGCTAGCAATGATCGAGCTGTTTACCTCAACATGGCGTCTTACGCAGTAAAGAAAATGGGCACACTTGGGACAAAAATTATTTTCAGTGTCCTCAACTTTGGCTTGAATGATGTCATTGATGAACTACTGCAAGAAATAGCAGCTTCTGAATTGGTTGATTGTAGGCTTATAGTTCATAAAGTGAAAGCATTGGGCTCTGATAGTGGCCCATTAAAAAAAAACACCGCCCTACCGACCCTATTTTTCAGTGAGCCGTTACTCCAATACAACAACTTTTTCTTTTAGGCCTAATTCTAATTGCCACATTGCAATCTGATTGCACTCACAAATTGCAGTCATGTGAAACAAGGTCACACATGCTGATTGTCAAAGGGTGTATATCAGCAAAAGGTTGATTCCATTTTAGTATTTAGGCAGCAGTAGGTTAAAAAAAATAATATGAACTAAAAGACTAAAAACTTGCCACTTTCTATGTTGGGATGCAAAAAAAAGCAGCACTAAAACAGCTTACCTGTATGGTGTACTTTAAACCTGTTTGTAAAGATATCAAAATGCGTGAAACTATGAGAACAGTCAGGTCCTGCTTTACATCATAGTTTCTAATGTTTTACAAACATTAAAGGCACTGGTTAACATTGTCGTAAATCCATCTAAAAGAATTGTCAAATTTTGATATATGACTGACATAATAGGACTGAATGGCCAAATACACACCCAAATCTAGAAAGTCTAGAACACAAAACTTTATTATAGACAGTTATGCTGTGGCTAGCAAATTAGGTACAGATAACTATGGCACATTAATTAATGTCCAGGGGACATTAATTTTGTAACACAACATTCTATAGGGGAAAACTGGAATGGTCAATTATGGTCACTCATGGATTTTCAGTTTTTAACAGGACTTGATTGTTTTGAACTGCAATTTTCAGGGCTTTTTCTAAATATTATCAGAGAAAGCAGAAAATTCTAGAGAATCATGTGGCTCAGATGTTTAAAGAATGGAAATATTGTTAAACAATGCCTTTAAAAAATCATGCACTTGATCAAAGAAAAGTGAACATGCTTGATATGCCATAAAAATAAACAATAAACAGCGTATAGCACTGTTATTGCACCATCACCTTCATTCTATAATGACCAAGAGATACACAAATTTGGAGCAAATAACTTTAACATTTCAAAATTATTTTTGAAAGAGTAAGTGATTATGATAAATATACAACATACATAAAAATGTAGTTTACTGTTTTTGCAAACTTTTGTTGTTTGGATCTCTGCTGGCATATATTAGTATAGTCAAATGGGCAAGGGTGAGTTGCTATTACTTTGATACTAATTAACTCATTTGACATAGAAAAACAAATATATAATTTCTGTGTGAACAATGTTCAACATTTTTAAAGGTTTGCTCCAAACATCATCAAGGTATCTGAGAACTGAACAAAGTGTTAGAAGAAAGTAAGGAATAGACAGTGAATGTCTTGCCTTGTGTTGCCTTTTTTAGTGTCCCAAGAGTGTGTATTATTGTAACTTTATTCTTTACTATGCTTTACCTCAAAAAGTTGGTGGGGAGTTAAGAGTACACAAAATACCATGAATGGCAAGTTAAATGGAAGTTACTTGTCTATTGTACAAAAGGTGAATAGACAATTTTCCATTATACAGTTAAGTATGATGAGTCTGAAAACGCAACGTGCCACATTCATAAATTTCTTTGATGTGGCACAGCAAAGTTGTGTCAACAGCAAGTGAGTTAAATATGAGTTTCACAGGTGGACTCTGTAATCTATGCCTGTTTTTAGCAGATTTGAGTACACTGTATCTACAGGATTTACCCAAGTCACAAGGTATTTGATTAGTATGACTTTAATTTTATGAAAAACATGTGCAAAATGTTTTTTTGTATTATTATGAAAACTTTACTTTTATTTCATTTATTTTTTGCTTCTTTGTTTACAGGCCTGGTGCCCGTTTTTGTTGAAATATCTAGATTCTAGACTCTTAAAATGTACACATATTTTACATGCCTGCTGAACTATTTCCCAATTGTTATGCATACATAACAGTACAGATTTTCAGCTTAATAAGAAGAAGTTCCCACAAATATCTAGGTAAACATGCAAAAAAAATAATGCACAAACTTTTTTCTACCACGTGCCCCTAATAATTGTAATGATCCCCAGAAAGACAAAAACCTGAACATAATTTCTAATAAACCTTCAAGTTTGGTCTAATTTGGAAGCTACACAAATTAAACTCAACATTGGAGCTTTGAAATCTTACAAACAAAATGAAGAAATGAAGATGAATACCCAAAGATTACTGGAAGTGTTTTTTTTAGGACAACATGCAGCAAGCTACATGTACCCACCATCCCTGACTTACCTGGAAATGTTCCACCATATATAGACTCTCCACCAGTCCCTGTACCTATAATAGCGATAAAATTGATCAAAATCTATGTCATTTTAAAAACTTTAATCACAAAAGAAAACAATCATAGTACAGTCATAGACAAAAGTTTGGAATAGTTTTATTTCTTTGCATAGCCCTGTTTTAGAGTGCAAATTTCTTACAACTGAAGATCAATCACCCATGCAGAACAGATTATTACTAAGTTCAAGTGAGCTCTTCTCGGGGGCGGCACCAGGGTAAAATTTTAGGAGGGGTGAAATCCATCAAGGAAATTTTGCCCTGCCCCCAAACTGCAAGCCCAACAGCGTCCAACGGGCGGAAGGGGGGGAGGGGGGTTCAGGGAGCCATCAACAACAAAAAACTTTTTTTTTTTGTCCTGCAATTTTTATTTTTTTTTACCAACCAAATCAACAACAATAGGGGGGCAAAATTTTTGAAAAACATTTAAATTCCCGTCATTAAGTTCGAACAAAATACTTAAGGACAAGAAACCTATTCTGGATATGACTGAAAATGCAATTGGTAGAAAAACATATTCAAAACTTTTGTCCATGACTGTAGTTATCAATTGCAGTTGATTCAAAGCTGCGGTTATTTACAATAAATCATCCACTGAAAAGATGACAAAAATGTAACTTGTTATTTTGTTTTACCTTTCCAACCTGCATTCAAACACTTCTCATAAATGAAAGAGAAACAATGATAATAGCTATCAATTACAGTTGACTTTAAGCTGTGATTGTAGCAAGAATAAATGATCCATTAACCCGTTGACGACGAGTGACGAGGTGACGAGATATCTCGTCACGAGGTCTATGGGAAATACGTGTTAAAGCAAAAACAAATCGTCTCCAATGGGTTAAGGAA
>JZLH01S0634962.1:80710-91653 GCA_001188425.1 Eucidaris tribuloides | reverse complement strand
AATTCCTGCATTGTTGTTGTGTGCTGAAGTTGTATGCATGGGAAAGTTTGTATAGGGGCGCTGAAAAATCTGCAGATACAATAGTCATAATTTCGTTGCCCTAGCCTGTCTTGATTACTAGCTCTAGTTTGTCTTGTATTTCACAGAGTCGTTGGCTACATAACGTGACAACAGCTGATTGTTTTATAGAAATAGCACTGAATAAATGTTGATGCATTTCATCCAGGTGTGTTGCGTGATTTGCACAATTGTTTAAAACATACTTTGCGTTTTTCTCAATGAAAGCAGTTTTGAAGTCGGTTGTATTTTATTTTGCCTACAGAGTTTGTAATTGATGTGTCATAGGAAAAAATTTTCCTTGTCTAGTCTTTTTTCAATGCAAGATTTTTATCTAAGAATTTAGAAAAAAATACCAATTATGACATGACATACTATCAATATAAAATATATAATTGCATATAACAGATTATAAAACATAATATACATGCCATCAATAATAAAATACGACATATAAAACACAAATAATATATATAGTGATTGTACACTATACTTACATGTAGAGAAACCTATTTGACCAATTAGCCAAGGCTGCGTCTTGATGTTAGCTTTAATAGCCAATATTGTGAACTTCGCAAAGCTATAGTAACATATATTGAGTCATGAGTTGAAATTGTTTATTGTGTTATATGCCACTGATTATAAAGTCCAAACTATTGTGATACTCTTTAATCACTTAGTCACAAAAGATGTGACATTTGTTGTGGGCAGAACTGTGGAAGGTCTTTCCGAAAATTGAAAGCAATCCTTAGTTCCAACACGTTGAGAGACGACAACGGCCAATCGTTGGATACTTCTCACCGAAGCTGAGCTCACTCCGGAGGCAGTATTGACCATATTAGGAAAAGAGTGCCTTCGCGTTTGTCCTGATGATTAGCAGTATAATCTACATCGGTGGATCAGCAGACGATTAGAGACTTTTCAAGACTATTCCGATCGATGGAGCTTAATTAAAACAGCCAAATGGACTGAATATACACATGTGAACGGAAGGAAATAATGTGGACGTTCCTGTAGTAGTATAGTAAAATGATTATGCATAATGACAATGTGTGTAAAGTTTACAGTACTGTATTGCATTTACAGAAATGTTTCAATTTCCAAGAAAAAAAAAACCTCAGCGAATTATCTAGGTTTAAAATTTTGCCAGAATTTTTTTGTACTATACCTATAATTTTGCATATCACAGTTTCCACGCGTTTATAGATAAAAAGTATGTTTATGTGTTTATATGTAGTGCACAATTGTTGCGTGTAAGTGAAGACATTTTATTTTTCAAGTGTCAGTGTCAAGAGATAAGCTTACATAACGTACAAAAGAAAAATGTGTATGTTGTGTTAAAATTTATAAGTACTTCACAAAAGGAATGTGTATTTCAGTTAAAATTTGAAGTGTTACCTTTAAAAATTACATGTGTTTATGCAGTCATGCATTTAAGTCACAGTTACTTCATGTATGTTTGTAGTATTCTAGATTTTTGTTTAAAAAGGACAAAATTGTGTGTAATGTTCTTTAAAACATGCACCAGGAAGTTTTACATGTATTTGAATATTAGACATATTGTATTGCATACTTTAACTATCCAGCGTTTATTGGTTACATTTTATACTGTCAAAAGTCTATTTTTTTAATCGAAGTATATCACTGTGAACTAGTTTTTGATGTGACTATGTTAATTCTTGGAGTCGATTTGATTTCACTATAACACGCCATTTTCCATAGACGCCAACACGAGTTAACTTCTACTTTAGTCTCCAATGACTTGAAGCTTCACCCACTTCATACTGATACAACACGTGACCGATGTGTTGACATTATATGAGATATGAATTATTCATTTTTGGGTATGCCCTCATGTGTTGAATAAGTCGATCAATTACAAATCGATTACAGTAGTGTTCAGGTTTGATGTAGACGTGTTGATCGTTTCAAACGTAGTCGTGACTTTTATAGAATTCGTTGTTCGTACCAAACAATGAGTATGTATTGATACAAAAAAAAAATAGATGTTGATGCAGATTAGCGATAGTAAAAACAAAAAAAACAAGCTGTTGAACACAGGTAACAGGAGTATGTTAAAGGGGTGCCAGTCTTCATGTTGATAAATGTTATACTGCACATGTTTTAATTAGATTGCACTTAAGTAAAGGCTGATTTCTTTTAAACACTCTAAAATTAGTTTATGTGTATATGCAAATAAGAGCATTTGAATAATGTTAATTCATGACCTGATGTGACCTCTGGACTGGTGACCGAGAAGAGGAAGAGAACATCATGGGAGACGAAATAAACGCATAGAGATCGTACTTATGTGGTAAAACTCGTCAATTTTTGCGTGTGATTAGCGTGAATTTGCTGTTTTTCGGGTACACAGTGGTGGGTGAAGAATGTTTTTGTTTGATTTGCCAGTCAGGTCCGTAATAATTTCTATATTGTTGAAACGCTGTGGTTGAAAAATATTACATTCTTTAACTTTGAAACCAAAATAGAAGATGAAAAGTGTTGATATTTTGAGAACAACGTTTTGTAAACTTGAAACGTGATTTCCATGCTATCAATGAGATGCGACTAAGTTTGTTTCCCTCAAATTTTGCCAACTGTACAATTCAGAAAAAGACCAGCATAACCATTAAAACGTAATGGCTAACATTTACCACAGTTAAAAAAAATCTCAGTACATGCATTCCCCATGCTACCATTGCCTTTGATAAGGTCTAAAAATGATGCCCTGAAAAAAAGTGTATTCAAAATGATTATTAGTGCTTTAAAGTAACTGAAAATCGTAAGTTGATCGATTCACCTGCCCATTTCCCATAGACTTGTGTGTACACCTAGCTATTTAAACTCGCCCGAGTTTAATTGTTTATTCATGCATAACTTCATTGGCAGTGTAACTTTCCAAACTTTTGTATTAGTCTAGGTGTTATTTATCCATATGAACACTACTTATGTAGGTTTAGATATCAAATTGACAATTTTTTAATTGAAGCCACAATGTTAGCTATCACTTTAAGTTTACAATGACGTTTTCATTGCTCATTGCCTCAGTTAACGTCATTCCCCATTTGTCGACCTACACAGCAATAGAGCACACACGCCACGCACACACACACACAACACGCACCACACACACACACACACACACACACACACAACACACACATACACACAGAAATTAGGAAATGAGAAATAACGTGTTTGATCTATCTCATTCAACAACCAAACATCCAACAAAAAATAAAACTAAAACATCTACTACAGTGTGTCTCAAAATAAATACAATCCAGAAATTACTTTTTATTATCGGAAAATCATCGATAAAACTATTCATTTCTGGTATTTTCATAAAGCTAAATAGATCATATATATCAATACAATTATTTCATATTTGTCGTGCTCTATCATGGATATGATAACATTTTCTTCAATGATGCAAAATGCTTTATATACCACTTATACACGTGTGTGCTACGTATGTAAATGATTTTGTACATGTGTTTAAACTTTTTTTGACAAAGAAACCATTGAAAAACATGAAAATGATCGTGAAAAGATCCGGATCATTAGAAGACAATTGCAAGCATTTCAAAGTTATACTGTTATTTTTTTTTTCCATTCAACGGAGGAGAAATTACGAAAGGACATGAAATTCAACACGTTGCGTTCAAACATGAAAACATTGTGCATATTCACATGAGGGTAATAACGCGGCCCGCAAAACTATCGGCCTATTAACAACAGTTTACTCTTAAGGGTAGGAGTTATGACCTTTTAACATCAAGAAACACAACGTATAACTATCTTATCACGAATAAATATTTCTCTGATTCCTTCCTTTTCTTACTTTACGATCGTTAATTTGTTTTATTTTTAAGTTATTACCGCATTCGTTTTAAAGTGTCAATGTTGATTTAGACCTTTAATACGAAAGTAGTACAAACGCAAGATTCATTGACTTCACACGAAAATAATAATAACTGTTAATTGACTTAAGTAAATGAGATGAATAAAGTTTATGAGAAGGGATAATTATTTTTCTTCAATATGATATCCAAATACACATAACTTCTGTCGAAAAATTTACTACCAAGATAATTTTCTCACGTGATGGATTGTACCATTTTGAGACTCACGTATGTAGTTAATATGACTGATCACGATATAAATCTGTTTAGTATGACTATATACACATGCACATACATGCCATTTACGAATCAAACAAAACACGTGATTTGGATGAAACACAGTTTGACACTGTATTTATATCTCGTTTGTTGAGCATACTGTATTCAAAATTGCGAAATTGTTTAGATTATACTAAATGAGCTCCCTAGCCCCCTTCCAAAAAATCGTTCAACACGAAAATACAGTCTGTAGTTATAGTCTGTTCATCGACGGGATAAAATATTGCGCTATCTTGCTAAAATTTTCATCACCAAATGAGAAGAGAGATATCTATAAACCTTATTTACTACATCATAATCATTGTCACTACATTTATTTATTGCGGAAAGTGAGATCTCCTCTGATGATGACGTTCGTATATGATGTTCTGTCGTATCTAGTTGCTTCATGCGAGCTGATGTGACAGAAGTCGCCGCACGCAATAAATAAAAATAACTCTTGCATTTCTTTTATAGACAATCAAGCACGAATTTTGAAACGATCAATCGCGCGACTTTAACTGAAGCTTTTTTTCTATTACGCGCAAACTAATCTTAAATAATAAATAAACTAGAAATTAAATACCTGTATGAAATACGAATTTAATGCAAAGGTCATTGCAAGAAGAAAATAACTGCACCATGTATATCATACTTAGTGCTCTTCAACACTTTGGTTGCTGTTAAAATCATGCGTTTACTTAGAAACCGATTGTTTCAGTATAGTTTGTGCATCAAAGCGTCAGAAAAGTATGATTTCTTCTAATAAAATCCAATTAACTAATATATAAGTCTTCTGTATATATTTATTGGTTTAAATGTTTCTTCAATTCAAGATAAAATATGATTCTAGTAAATTCCAGTGATATTTGAAAATTTGAATTTAGTAATATGAAGCTCACTGTCTTCTCGATAAACCGGGGGTGGGGGGCGCGATGGGATAAGTGGCGGGCGGCACTGTCATGCAAGGTGTACACATGTCTGTATGCGACGATCTCAGAATACTGCAAACACGTGCTCAGTCCTGAAAGATACCCTTTTCAAGAAGCTTTCTGTTAAAAGTTATACCCTTTTTTCCCCTAATGTTTGAGATTGGTAGCCTTTTACTGTACGCCGCTTACATCGCCCGTCGTCGAAAAACGACCTCCTTGTACCGTTTTTCAGTTCACACCAGCGCTTAGTGTAAACACTTCTAATGACAGCCCCCTCCGCCTCCGCGGCCAAAACCTGTGCGCACACATGACCAGATATCGTTAGGTTATGCATGCTATTTCGGGAATTGCCAGAGAAATGTGTAAATATTTCACGTGGGATATGTACTTGATTACATTTATGGGATTAAACAAGGGACATTTAACCACAAGCATGATGACACAATCTTGAGTGATTTTACATTATCACCAACAAAAATATAGCTACATATACTGTGAGGGTAATGATGAAATAAACTAGTAATAGATGTAGGAGAATCATAATGATATGTTATACTCAGGATGGTATTGTGAGTCAAAATTCATATCTTGCAGCGGGAAGAACTCTGTATTCATTTGCCCAGCAGCTTCCTTTTGTCTCGCTTTGAAAACGTGACCTCGGGTTGAAACCAGGATGCGCTATTGAAATACATGTACATGCAACTCTATGAAATCATCAAACTTTTTGCTACATTCTTTGTGATCAATCGCTTGTGAACTATACCATGTCATGTTTTCGCCTTTATACCTCTTTTTCTAATGAGGAAGTATATCCAGGAAGTACCGTAACATACAGATATACGTATACAATCCAAAGTGCATGTAGATCAAAGCGCAAAAATGAGAAAATCAGAATTCAAATATATCACGCATTTCGTATCTTTCAGCTTTCTACCTACCTACCTACCTACCTACATTATCTATCTATCTATCTATCTATCTATCTATCTATCTATCTATCTATCTATCTATCTATCTATCTATCTATCTATCTATCATATATTATCTATCTATCGATCTATCTATCGATCTATCTATCTATGTATCTATCTATCAATCTATCAATCTATCCATAAATATTTATAATATAATCTATCCATTTATTTGTGGTATTAAAGGCAGCAGTTTATGTTATATTTGTCTTTAATGTGACGTACAAAGGGCTATCACCATGTTTCCTTTTTGAAGTGTTTATCAACAAGCGTATGACCATTTATTTTCTGCTGTTAGCAGTCAATAATATTATGCTTTGGTGTTCATTAATTGTTGTTTTAGTTTGATTTCTATGTGCCATAATCCTGCACCGTTGGTGTACTTATTTTGGTATTTTGTTGACTTATATATTGATTCCTTTTAACCCACAAAGACAAGATTATGTTAAAGACAATGCCACTCAATTTATATCTTAGTATTTCATTTTTTTTTCTCGTTCTACAATTAAATTCCAAATGGGCCCAAGTCCACAATTTTTTTCAAAACTGAGATTTTGAATGTTTAATGATATTTCAGACATAAGCTATCTGATTGTGTAGAAACGGTTCGAAGTTTACTTTAATTCATTGCATTGAGTGCAAGAAGGGTCCAACTCCAGGACTTGGCCTATCTTGCATCGATTTAGCCTGTCTCTACTCAGAATGAAATTTTTATTTTACTGGAGTTATCCTGTATCAAAACAATGGTTTGGATGTAACCTGATCTTAAGAAGTATTACTAATAGTACAGAATGAGAAATAAACATATCCTCAGATGAGAAATAATGATGAAGTGCTTCATATCATAGCATTTGTAAGCTTTGAACTGGTATCATATACATGAATAAAGTGTAAATAATTTGACATAGCCTCCCTTTAACATATGCAGTTATTTCCTACAAAAATATACTTCATTTCAAATTTTTATGCTTTTGACGTATCTTATTATGCAGACAGTATCGTAATGGGTGACTCTTTTGGGACTCGAAGATAAAATTGCTCTTGAATTAGTTAAAACGGATTGCTCATTGTTTGTTGTATACTTTAAGAGTCAAATCTGCTTAGAAAAGATCCTGGATGGAAGCAGGAAAAAAATGCCCTTTGTAGACAGGTGTCCTTTTAGTAGAGTTTATTTTATTATATTGTACAATGAGGAGTTGGTTCGGTGCTCGTTATTATCAGGGTGTCACTTCTGTACACGATCCGATTTTGGCAATATATCGCAGTAGCATTTAATATGGACATTTTACCAAATGAAATTGATTTGATTCGGGTTCTGAACGATAATGTGAATACTCAAAATAGGATTTCGGTGCGCTGTCAAGCCTTGAACCCTGAGTAAGGGCCACATTATTTTCGAAATCACAGACGATCGTGTAGGACTTCTTTTTAGCCAGAGTAGAGAGATATTCATGCTTTATCGTGCAGTTTTTGTTTGGGTTGTTTGTGGAACAATCGCTGCCTAACAGAACTGACTTTAATCGCCCAGACAGCGCAACTCAGTGCGAAGATGACCTTGATTGACAAGGAGATGCTTGACAAAAATATGCCAATTCAGACACCACAGAGGACGCAAATTTTTCGCCAGCCTGGCACGATGCTTGACGATAGAAAAAAATGCATTGAAATAGACACCGCACAGCAGGACGGCAGATTTTCTTCGTGCAGCTCTGGGGGCACAAGATGCTTGACGAAACAAATTAGGCGATAGAGACACGCACAGCAGGACCAGGAGATTTTCTTCAGTCAGCCTGGCACAAGCTGCTTGACGGAAAAAAAATTCGTCGATACAGGGAGATTTTCTTCGTCAGCACTGAAGAAAGAAATTTTCGTTAGCACGCAGACTATGACGAATAAAATTGGGCGATAGAGACAGGGCCGAGCTGGACGAATTTTTTTTTGTCAGCTTGAGAGTTTTTTTTTACAGTGTGACATACTGTTGACTAACTACTGGCATGTTACTACTATGAAAATGGAAAATATATTATTTATTAATAAACCAATTCAAATCAGTATTATTATTATTATTATTATTATTCGCTTTTGTCATCATTTCGGATGACAGAGACTAGAAAAAGGACCTTAATCACTGTTATCAGGCTCCATCCCGGGTAGTTTTGCATATATGGAAATTGACGACAAAGCTCGGGTTTCACGGCCTTTCTTTTTTTCGATGAAGTGCGTGGGTTCTTTTAGCGTGCTGAGGTGTTTTCTGTTAACAGGCTGGGACTCGCTTTACGTCGCTATGCGAGGACGAGGTATGGGGATAAAGTCCTAATCGAATCACGCAAAACTTTCCCTTTAGCATCATTGAACTCATGAATACAGATAAATTTTAATTTTCATATTAATTTATTAACAAAAATTAATTAGGAGCTATGCTGCTCTATGCCTTAACTATTGTGTGATCAATTCCATAAATCTTTATTAAGGAGTCATACGCCTCTGTGATGCTTGATTAATGTTTTTATAGGCACAATCTTAGATTTAAATAATGTATTTCACTTGTGAAACTGACTACCATGTGCATTGATGCAGCAATTATATTATACTGTTAGCTTTATCATGTTCTTTCTCTTATATCCTATCCTTCACGAGTTAAAGGAAGATTGCACGATTAAATGGT
Organism: Eucidaris tribuloides; assembly: GCA_001188425.1. Lineage (NCBI taxonomy): Eukaryota > Metazoa > Echinodermata > Echinoidea > Cidaroida > Cidaridae > Eucidaris > Eucidaris tribuloides. The sequence goes on along the minus strand of JZLH01S0634962.1, from coordinate 82,865 downwards.
CACCATATAGAAAAAATGATGCCTAAATTTATAAGTAATATTGTAAAGAATCCAACACATTTTTCCTGATTGTTAAATCCTTACGATGAATACAGAAGGCTTATTTGTTATGTCGTTTTGTGCATTGATGCATTGTCATCGTGGCATGCGTAGACAAAATTATACCATGAAAATATTATGTTTAATCCAAGCTAAAGTCATGACACGGGCGCAAGAGTTGACATATATTCTTCTAGGTATTTAGATTTAACATTTACAAGTTGAATCTAACAGTATTGTCGAGTATCTGGCCTGATATAATCGGTGGATACAAGAATTAGGGTTTTAAGTGTTATCAAATCTTGCCCTTTTATAAGTTGATATAGGATTTCAGTGAAAGTAAGGTGTGGTAATACCTATAAATTGTAAGACGCACCTCGACACCCGGGGAATCGGTGCGCACTTGTCAAGACGTGAGTCGATTTCATATAGCTATGACGCAGCTGTGTGTCTCCTAATGACGGACCATTTTCTTCAATGATGTGCTAGGCTATTAACATGTGTTAAAGGGGCGTAATACAAACTGACGACCATTCACCATTGCTGTGCGGACTCATACCTTTATCCTGACGAAAGATCAGAAGGTCGGGTATTAGGTCGAATATAAATGAATCAATTATTCCTTGACAATTATATGAATTGTGGAGGGAGGGATTTAACAGAGACTGATGATCTAAGGTTTTTAGTTCCCTAGACTTTCAAAGTTTTCGAACTGCAGATCATAGTTCCTATGGCGGATTCATTGATGAGTATTCTGTGTTCGGTGCTCTGTGCTTAATGATGTTCTTCAATATGAGCAGAAATACAAATTGGGTAAGCCGAAATACTATACGTTACATTATAAATCATTTATTTCAAGTTTGTCTTCACAAATGGCAGTTATAGGCTAAAGGATTTCAGCAAAAAGTTTTGAAATTCGTACGCAACTCAGAAGACCTAAGGGAAATATGCTGATCTTAAAATGAGACGACGTTTGATTGGCGGAGGGTTTATTTCTCTATTATTTATCACTCTGTGTAGAATTGTTTCGTTCTACATGTTCTAGCAAGCTGTACTGGTAGATATCTGCTTGCAATAGGTCATTAAACAATAATGCGTGTATTTTGTAAGATAAACAAGACTTTAACGGCGGGTTGTACAGCATAAGTCCTCCGGATTGACATGATTAGGAGAATATGCAGGCTGGTTTTGCATAAACAAAAATGAAGTTATCAGTTATACACGTATCAATTGTAAGACGCACTAGTTTCGTCAGTAATAATAAACTATTAGGCCTAAATGATATTTCGGAATTAAAGATGGCTTTAATTGTCTCGTGTCAGAGCTTTTCAAAATTCAAATTGAAGGCAGTTCTTTTCTGAGAGTTCTAAGTAGATTTAGCTATAGAAGAAGGAATGAAACAGTATGTTAACTTTTTTGTGGTTGTTGGTGCACGTATCACTGCTAGTCCATATGCTGTTTGCTTCAGGCAGATGATTTAGTCCATGCAATAATAAACAAAAATGAAAGCGATTTAAATCATACATTTACCTAAAATAGCAATATAAATTAGCATGAAGAATCCTGTATTAGCATTTTATTGTTAAAAATGAAAAGACTACAACAAAATAACGATTAAAACGAAATTACGACAGAAAAGCGGCATTAGTGTTCTTAATGAACAACTTTTTGAAATGTCGAATGTATCTCTATCTCATCCATCCTCATACAATTGTTCAGTAAAAAACAGTAAAGTTACACGAGCACTGAATTTATAAGAAGATAAAGAAAAAACAGAACAGTCCGTTTCGCGTTAGTTCACAATGGGCAAAATCTGATTGTATACCACGAGTCCGTATACAGCCACCAATCCATTGGCATATCAGGCGAATATGTGCAGGGCGACCGCACACGTACAGATCGGTATACATCCGATTCGGAGAAAATGAAATGCGTTTGATATAGAACTATTTGAAGACATCACACAATTTGTTTATTTAAGTTCCGAATAGTCATGTGAGAAGGTAAATTGAAAATATGGCCTGTTTGAGCTCGCTAGTCGGAGGATAAATTAAATCGCACGGAATCAGAGCGGCATAAAAAGAAGTCGCTACTACGGATCGGTCTTGATTTTCGT
>JZLH01S0634962.1:2303-14645 GCA_001188425.1 Eucidaris tribuloides | reverse complement strand
TGTAGTTTTACACCATTCAAAGTACCCTTAAAAAAAAACACTTTGACATATGGAAGGCATGACTGTATCATAATGTATTTACTTTAAGATAAGAGAGGAACAGCCCTCACTCAAAAACTTGATAGATTTACATTCTATTTTTCTAGAAGTATGTAATTTCATCAGGTTTACGTGTGCAAAATAGTGTACAATGTGCACATTAGTTGCACATATTCAGATATTGTTTGATCCAAAGTAAATGACTTTACACATTTTTTTTAACCTCAGTAATCTTCACAACATTGTCACTGTTTGCAAAAGGTATACACTTCACTTTAATTTTGAAAAAAAAACACCATTTTACAAAATCCAACAATAAAATCTTGCATGTTTTTGTAAAGCTACACATACAGCTACATACATTACATTAAAAATGTCACTCTATGTCACACTCTCCAATATGCTACACATACACATACAACTACATACTGTAAAACACTATACTTTCGCCAATAGGAGCTGACAGCCATTTCGCGTGCATGAACTTCCATAAATCACCGACCATGAAAATAAAAAAAATTAGCGAAATTTGCTGGGAAAAAGCATTGGAGTGTTCTATTGATAAAATTATCACAACAATTCACAGAAAATATTTGTTCTATTAAATGCCATTTTATCAAATGTAGAAAAGTGTATTGCGACCGTCGTAATTGACTGTGCACTAAATCTCGAGTCATCTGACTTGTACAGTACACGGTCTTGTATTGCATTGAAATAAGTTGTGTATACACAACTTTCGCGTGCATTTTACTTTCGCGAATCTAGACTCCTCGCAAAGTTCGCGAAAGTTAAATGCTCACGAAAATTTCTGATTTTGCAGTACATTACACTAAAAATGTCACTCTATGTCACACTCTCCAACACTACTAGTCACATTGTTCCATAACTGAATTTAAAATATAATAATGATGGATGATATACTCCTGCATATCATACATTGAATTTAGGCAAAGGAAAAGTGTTTATATATTTTTCACCATACATATGTAAGGAAAGATATGGCCATAAACAACAACAACAAAAAGAATTTCGGACAATCAATGATTGTTTTCTCAGCAGCTTTTCTACCTCAAAATTGTGCTGTTGTCACTCATACTTCTGATCAGTTTGGTAAAAATCTATCATTACCTTGAGATAAAGTGGCAAAAAAATTATGTAACTGCAACAGACAGTAGACTACCATCCATATAGGCCTACTGTAATGCCTCCAGTGAGGGCATATGAAATACCACTTCTGTGCCTCCCTCACTTCCAAACCTTTTTTTTCACTATTTACCTCTCCTTGTCCTTCCTCCTTTCGTCTCTTCCGTTCATTCAAAAATTCTGTCAGCCACGTTTTACGATCTTCAACCTTCTTCTTGCTGAAAGCCTGTAAATAATACATAAATTGAGATTCACTTACGATGGAGCTATGACTACAAAGAAGATACATGAATGGTTTTTATTTTCACATGTTCTACTGTACATGAGTGCATTATTTTTTGCATTTTGTAGAGGCGAAATGAATTTTACATTTCTGAAATTTTGCAGACAATTGTGACAAAAACAATGAGATTAACCTTTAATGAAAAGTAAAAATTCATCCACAATGAAAATACGACATAAATGGTAACCTGGGGTACCATATAAAATCTGCCAATTCGTTGAATTATTTGATTTTTTAAGCACTGTGCCCTGGGTTACAAAACTGTGTACAAGTTATGTTTGAAGTGTAAAAATAACAAATTTAGCTTATTTTCACCAAACTTTTCGTAAGTTTGTCTTTTTGTTGTGCCCTTGTGCAGCCTCTGCACCATAACCATTGATCCGTTATCATTACCAAAGAAAATACACTTCTGTACCCAAAAGATGGCGCTACACATTGCGGTACACCAGGGTACAACAGTACCCCGGGGTAGCATGCGAGGCATCATATGATGCTTCCAGCACCTTTGGTGCAGTGGCATCAAACCAGGACTTTGACCAGAGACCAGGGTTGGCCAGTAAATACCGGCTGGTAAATACCGGTATTTACTGGTACATACTGCCTTGCTATTTTTGACAAAAATGGGAAATACTATAAAAAATTTATTTCTTGAAGGATAATAACTCAAAATGTAGAGATTGTTGTTCAGTAACTGTGATTCAGCACAAAATACAAAAAAACAACTAACTTAACTGATGGTGGGGAACTAGGAACTCATTCTGATTGGTTGGACAAATTTGCTATACAGCCAAATCAATACATTTTAGAAATTGTTTTCAATCATTCCAGTTTGCAAATATCTGAATTGTTCCACAAGTCCAGAACACTTAAAACAGCATACCCCATAGACAGATAGCGATTTTGTCCCTGTATATTCAGCAAGATGACGGCCGCACCCCACAAAAAAGCTACATGTACATGTATGTAACACCTGAATAATGTACAGTGTAGTTCTGTACAGTATGTGAAATAACACTTAATTAAATTATCGAAAGTGAAAATAGGTTTTTATCAGTCTTTTCATTGGAAACTTATCAGTTCAAGGTGGATTTGTGTTAGAAGAGCCCAAATGAAGGGCATTAATGGCCCACGTATTTCCCAGCATTTCCCAGGTATTTCCTATTATTTCCCAGTATTTTCCGCCTGGGTGGGAAATACAGGTATTTCCCAGGAAATTGCCAACCCTGCCAGAGACCTACCAAGACGATGGATTCATCGTCCTCCGGGCCGTCATACTGGAAGGGGATCCTGTGCCTCTGCATGTCCACAAAGTATTCCTTGGCCTCCTTCATGGTACTCGTACCCAAACCTGACAGGATATTAGAAAAAACACAACTAAGAACAGAATTACCGCAGAGATCACCAGATCAGATTTTAATGTTTCTCAGTCTGAAAAGATGGGTTTCAATGCATTCAAACTGCATAAAAAATTCTGATTTTTTTGGGGTGTGTGTGTGTGAGAAGAGTAATTTAACAAAATTAATAATTATCTGAATTTGGATTTTAATTTGGACTTTTACATAAGTGGAGACATGATAAAAACGCCATCGTGGCGAGTCAAAAAAGTTAAAGACACAGGCTAACATTGTGGAGCTTCAAATTAAAAAAAAGTCAAACTTTGCTATATGAGCTACATAGTAGTGTTTGACTGGACAAATAAACACCCTAGAGCACAAAAGTTCAGACAGTAATGCTGTTAGTGGTAAAATATGTACAGATAAAAATTGGCACATGAATTATTCTCAGCTGATGAAACTTCTGCAACACAGCAGTCTATGGGGAAAACTCGAATGATTTCTCACCGATTTTCACTTTTTAAAAGCACTTACTGATAGTTTTGTACTGCAATTTTTTCAGAGCTTCGTTTTAAAACATTATCAGAGATACTAGTAGCATGGGGAATCATGTAGCTTACATTCTTTTAAATTAAAATATTGATATACGATGCTTTTAATCTAATGACTCAAAGACAAACCTTTGTAGTACTTGACCTTCCAGGACTTGGAATTCTCGGTCTCATTCTTCCATTCTTCAAACTCAGGCAGAGAGTAGAAGGACAGAGTATTCTGACCTTTGGTTACCTGTTTCAAAATCAAACATCAAAGTTTTAATTATACATCTAAAACTACACAGGAAATCAACTTCGATTCCAAATTTTTTTCAGGTGCATTTGCTAAAAACACTAAAAAAGTGTGTAGACCCCAAAATTGCATTTTTGGAGGTTCATTTATACGTTCAGAGCGGAATTTACACATAAATTAGCATAATTAATGTGAAATTATTTCCTGGTACCATAATTAACTTTACAAAACAGCCTAATTCGGATTAAAAGATATCAGCAACTGACATCATGGCTACAACATAAAACATACACATATCCCGTTTATCACTGATCAGTGATTGCAAAAATAAGTTACAATCACATTTGCCCACTCCGCGAAAATGCTCATCATCAGAGATGCCACAGGTAGCATTCCAAATTTCCTAAAATTCATGCGGAAGAGGGTGGAGCCAACGAGCCTGAGAAATAAATTATATTTAAGCTAATTACTTCCCTGAAAAGCCCCCAATTTTATAACATTGTTATAAAATCCCTTCACAAACAAAAGGGATTGCAAAACATTACTATGAAAAATCAGTAAATCCAGAAATTTTCGGAAAACCGGAAATCAAAATTTTTTTTAATCATTCCCCTAAAATCCGGAAATGTGGCATCTCTGCATCATTACCTTGACGATGGGCGTAATGAACTCTTCCAGGAAGTTGTGTTGGAGGAGGCGTGGCCAGTTGTGATGGATGAAGTTGATGAGGAGTCCCTTGATGTGGGACCCGTCCTGGTCCTGATCTGTCATGATCATCAGCTTGCCATAGCGGAGGCTGCGCAGTGACTCGGCTGTCTCGTACTTGTTCTTGTACTGCAGCCCCAGGATCTTGATGATGTTGTTGATTTCGGCATTCTCCATGATCTGTTGATTAATGATAGGTTTGATTTATTCCAGGTGTCGCATTGAAGGAAAAAAAGAATGCTAAAATCATGATTTTTACTTCATTATCCAAGAGAAATTTCTAGTTTTGAATTTTCATCCAATAGCATGGTCTTTTTGAGCAGTACAACACTAAGATCATCAATTTTCATTGAGAATTTAGAGCCAACTGTACAAAGCAGCTGCAGTGCATTTCAGATTTTCTAGCAGTAAAGCATTATTTTATTTTGTTACCAATTATTGAAAGGGTACCAATTGTGGTGAAAAATTTTATCAATGACATATTAAAAGCTAGGTTCCATTTCAAATTTTCAACACAATGTTCCCAGCTAGTGCATAGTCCTGTATCGCAGAGTTTAATTGACAGTGAAGATCCAAAACTGTTTTGAACTTGTAGGTTTAAGGTAACCATGTTCTGTTATTTTGCTGCAGGAACATGGTCACATTTTTCAAAATTTGCAAAGAAATGTTGATATGGTGACAGAGTTTAAAGCGCAAGCTTAGTTTTGGCAATTTTTTTTTATTTGAAACCTTTATGCCCAAAGGTCATATTACACCAATAACAGATTCTGATTCTGAATGCTCTTTCTTTTTATTAATTAATTAAATCTTGGGGGGGGGGGGGGGTATGAGTTATACCTCATCAAGAAAGAGCAGAGTCCTGACTTCTTTCTGCTGAGGTATAATTCAGATAACCTTAACCCTAATAAGACTGGGGTATTTGGAGGCTGGAAAGACTGGGGGGGGGGGGGGGCCTAAAGGGCCCCCCTTCAGATCTCGGCCGTTGATCGCGCGATCGTGATGAAAGTCGACACACACGTCACCTCATGACATAATCTACAGATTGTATATTTGATTGATTAAAAAAATTAGTCAATTTATTTTAATTAATTAATTATGCTAATTTTATGCATGAAATTAGAATTTGGCTGTAAATCAATAAGTAAAAGCCCTTGAAGTGCTTATTTTTTTGTTTAAAGACTCTTTGCGAGATTCTGATTGGAGGCACATTAAAAAAAAATCGTGTATCAAAATGTTTTCTTATGTATTTTATTGTTTTTGGAATTTCTTATGTATTTCTTTGTTTTTTGACTTTTTGTTTTTTATTGTTTTTTCAATGGAAATTGTCGGCGACATTATTTCCGTCATAAACAGCATAAAATTACGTTAATTTCAATCAGTAAAAGTAAAAATAATCATACATTTATGAAATTTGGGCTCGAAACACACATTTGCATTGAAATAACACACAATTTCATGTTTTTAGGCGATTTTGGTGTGACATGCAAGTCCGATAAGTTGCGTAATTTCGACACGCGTACCCGTGCGTCGCAAATTTGGGCTTAAAAGTATGCACAAGACTTGCAAGAAAAAAGTCATTAAATATCGCGGCCATAGCTTCTCGCGTTAAAAATTTATCGCAAAAATGTCGAGGGGGGGGCTTTTAGGCCCCCCCCCCCAGTCTTTTTAGGGTTAACACCTTATTAACCCTTTGGATGCTTTAATGTAAAATATAGTCAAAAATCTCGGGGTCAACCCCCTCCCCCAAGATTTTTCATAAATTAATGTTTACAAAAAAATACAAAAGACATTCAGAATCTGTTATTGGTGTGATACGACCTTAGGGCATAAAGCTTTCAAATAAAAAAAAATGCCAAAACTAAACTTGTGCTTTAAGTAATTCCATTGTTATCCAAATATTTGACCAGTAGTAATGGTTTTGACGCAAAAATATTATTTTGCCAACACGTTGGCATGGTTATTTCAGGGAATAAAAATATTCTTTTTCAGAAAAAGAGGTTCAAATATTGTTGTTGTTTTCATGATACGTTAAAGGCAAGGTTCACTCTGACATCAAAATGGTTTTAATAAGAGCAGAAAAGTGAGAGAAACTTATTAATGAAATTAAGCTACGACTTTTACGGTGCACCATGTGAAAATTATTAATGAAAGTTTGGCGAAAATCCACCAAAGAATAACAGAGTTATGAATTTTAAATTTTGTGATGTCACATGCGAGCAGGTCCCCATGTCATGTGATATAAATTCCATAAATTGCCATTTTTTTGATGGTTCATGATAATGAATGGGTTTTTTTTCATAGAAACCTGTATAAAATTATATTTCTGATAAAATATTAAATTTACAAGTAATATCATTTTCGAATTCCTGAGAAAACGACACTTTATGGAATTTTTATCGCATGACATATGGGGAGATGCTCGCATGTGAAGTCACAAAATTTAAACTTTGAAACTTCATAACTCCATTATTCTTTGGTGGATTTTCGCCAAATTTCCATCAATATGTTTCTTTCATTTTTCTGCTTTTATTAAAACAAACTTGACCTCAGGGTGAACCTTGCCTATAACAGGTTTGGAAATAACCAAAATGATATAGCTCTATTTCCAGCAATGGGCACCCGGTGATCCACATCTCTTACTGACCTGTTTGTGCGAGGCCTCCCTGACGTTGAGCACCTTACCCCGGAGGGGGAAGACCCCGTAGTGGTCCCGGCCCACCACCCCCAGCCCACTGACGGCCAGTGACTTGGCCGAGTCTCCCTCGGTCAGGATCAGGGTGCACTGCTGGGATTGCTTGCCCCCCGCGTCGTTGGCATCGTCCAGCTTGGGGATTCCCCTCAGCTTGGAATGCTTGGAGGAGTGGCATTTCTTGTCCAGTTGACTCTAGAAATGAGAGATACACACAAATCACTTTACAAAATGTCAATTTATCAAGCTTTATTTGAGATATTTTCAACACAAATGAAAGTCAACAATTTTATGAAAGAGTCTGATAGTATGATATAAAGTGCTAGTGCTTGCACATGCATGCACCTCTACCACCCCCCCCCAAAAAAAACCAACACACACACATACGTGTACAATCAAAGTCAACAATATGGCTTGAAGACGAATTACCAGAGTATAGGCTTCAGATTGAACTTGACATCACTTTGCCAAATGACAAGAATTCAATCACGGTCTTACTCCACAAAGTTTTTATTGCGAGAAGATTTTGACAGACATTTACCATAACAATAAATTTGTGCCTTTTTTGTTGTCATACACACGAGCTATGGGTTTATAACTAATGAGCCATTATGTTGCAGGCACCAATGCACAGGTTACTTGATTTTAGTACCAACTTACCAAGGTGTCTGTTTATGATCCTTGTTTGTTTGTTTTTTTACGAAGAGAGGAAGGGGAAGGGGTGCACTCACCTGTGCCTTGAATTTCATCCATGACATGATGCTCTCCACAATACCACAAGTCAGTGCCTACATATGAAATAGTGTGAAAAGAGCTTTTACTTCTACACAGAAATGAAATAAAAACTTGCCAACACAAATTTTCTACACATTTCTGAATGTGAGATAAAGAAAAAAAAATGACCTTGTAACTTGATTGATGGATTGACTACATTATTAAGAAATTTGCATTCATACCATACACATTTCAACTGTAATTATCTAATATCTCAAAGTTTAGAAACAAAACAAATACAGTAATTACAGTAAACTTCGCGCAAGACGAATCACTGGGGACCACACAAATCATGTTGACTTAGACGATATTTGAGCTACAGTTTTGTATACAATTCTATGTTAGAGATGAGGGAAACATGCAGTAGGGAATTGGAGGTTGTCAAAACTGTACCAATGTACGGGGAAAAATGAGAAAGGCAGAGAGTGAAGGGGAAATTTATGACATCTTTACTGTCATGCTGACAGGCAGAGATCAAAAGGTCAACCCATTAAGACCACCAAGAATGACAGTTATGGCCACTTCGACCTAGGTGAATGATTTAACACGTTTGCTCCTTTTGGGACCTGAAAATATGTTCGAGATACGTGAAATTCGATTAAAAAAAACAAGAACTTCCCATTGAAAAAGAGCAAATTGGGACTGTCAAAAATATTTGACATTGGGGATAAATGGACTTGTGCGACTTCGAGTTATGCGGAGTCATCTGTAATTAACTTTTCATACATTTTGTTTTCAAAGAAAAGTACAACCGCATCAAAATTACTTCAGTCTGGGCCATAAAGGCCTCCTAAAACTTGTGAGACACCACTTGCCGAGTAAATCAAACATCAGATAGACTACTTTAGTAATGGATATGCAGCTTTTAAATTGTAGGTCAGAAATATATTTCAATTTGAAGCTTTATTGGGGCAGGGTAGTTGTGTCATGTTTCTTATGTCATAATGTTTTTTTTCCTTGCCAAGATATCTTGCTCATTTAGCAAACTGGATAAACCAGGTGCAAGAGAGTGGAGCGATCAAGGGGAGGGGTTTGGCATTGGAGGGGGGTGTCGCCCTGTGTCTTCCGACGGCATGGAGCTGTTTTGTGTTGCAATACCGAAAATGTGTTTTGGTGCATACCCCGAGCTATTTCTACAGGCGTTATTCCTGTGTTTGATTGAGAAAATTGGGGACTTTTAGTTATATTGTAATAAGCTTTCCAGATGCTTCTAGAATAAACAAAGTAGAGTAAAGATAATTGGATCTCGGGTTCAGACACCACACAAGCCCCCAAATTTTCACATGCATAGATACATACACAATACAAATATTAATTTTCGGCCGGTGTGTCGGAAATTCCAAACAACTTTCCTCTTTTTGGAAAAATACAGAAAATTTCAAACAAGTGGCATCCCTGATCATTTTTTCCTGCCATGGATACACGTACCCCTTTGATGAACTTGTCGCTCAGCTTACAGTCGGAACCAAACTTCTTGGCCTGCAGGGTCATGTTTTCCTTGGTCTGGGAGTCAAAGGTCGGGTTCTCAATCAAACAGTTGACAAAGACCCAGATGTGACTTTTGATCTGAAATACCAATGAACAACAACAAAAAGAGGTTTCAAAAAATGTTATGACAAAAGATAATGTGCACACTATACATCAAAGAAAAAATTTTGGATAATGTAAATTCGCTTCAAGAAATTACCACATGTATGTGATCTGACAGAAATATTTGGTTTGTGTGTAATATTTTGAAGGCATGCTATACCAACCAATGCTGTCTACACCTGCTCAACTATCGAATTAGCTCCCCCTCCCCCCCCAAAAAAAAGTTATAATATTGGGCTTATTCTCGTAAGGCTAATGTGAATAGGAAATGAATTAGTGCGCTAATTTGTGATTGCAAAATTTTTTTGTTGAACTTGGATTTTCATTGGTGCAGAAGTACGAAAAACATTCATATTGTTGTGAACTGTGTCGTACAGATTGGACACCTGTATCCTTGTCACGTGACCTACCTGGAACGGTTTGATATTCACTCCTCCTTTGTTCTTCTTCTTCACGGTCTCTATCAACTTGGACACCACTTGGTCAGCAACATAGTCAATGTGACGACCACCCTGGGGAAAAAAGGGACACTGACATTTCAGAATTTGAAGACATTATTTAATAGCAGTAGCAGTTGGAGTAGTAGTAGTAGTACAGGGAAACCCCGTTATAACGAGGTTGTCGGGACCGCCAATTTTACCTCATCAAAACCGGTACCTCGTTGTAAATGTATACATAATGTATCACACAAAATATTACATGTATGGGACTAGGTATTAAACCCTCTGTTTACTGCTTTTCCTACTTGTTCTGCACCAAAACTATGAGCAGAAAACTGATTATTTTTCATTTATATACTCATCCAAAGTAATAAAGAAAACTAAATCTCGAAATAAAGCAGCAACCTCCACGCTCATAACTTGCGTTGAGTAGTGTGTACGGGAGGCGGGCTTTGTGTGTGTGACAGGTAAATGTACTGTGCAGTTGTGTGTATTACACATTACACACACACGTGCACTTGCTGATTTGTGCGTGGCTGTGTGGCAGGCTGAAGTGCGATGCGCTGTGAAATGATTGGGCAATTTTTGCGTTGCCAAAATTTAGAATTTGGTCAGCGCACGATGCGACTTTCATTTCCTCGTTTCAACCGGGTGAATTTCTTATGTTTTTCTTTGTTAATGGGTTGAGAAATATACCTCGTTATAAGCGAGATCTCGCAGTAACCGAGCTCGTTATAAACGGTGCTTCTTTCCATTGAACAGCATGTAAATGAAAACGGGACCGAGACAATCACCTTGTTAAAAGCGGTACCTCGCTATATCCAAGCTCGTTATAACGGGGTTTCCCTGTAGTAGTGGTAATCATAGTAATAGTAGTAATAATAGTAGTAGTAGTGGTAGTAGTAGTAGTAGTACATGCAGTAGTAGGTTCAGTGGTAGTAGTAGTAGTAATGCTATGTTGGTACTAGTAAGGTTTCCATGTTTCCCATACCTTGGTCGTAGCTATGCTGTTGACGAAACTGACTTGTTGGAATCCCTTTTCGCTCAAGCACAGACACACCTCCCAGCGTCCGTTGACCTGTTCGTGGATAACCTTCACAGGTGTGCTATCTTCGTTCTGTGTGTCCTTTACGTAAAGGTCGACGTAGGACTTGAACCCGTTGACCTAAAATACAAATCCAAAATGTTGCAGCAGTGTCATTTTTTTTACAAGGTTACTTTGTATCATCTGGTTTTAATCCATGTCTTCATTCTGTTGCAATGATGACAGTGAGCTACCTTGGTAGTGATATGTATATTATAGAGACCATTCTTTTACAAACATAAATGCTAAATTACTAGTCCATAAATGTGAAATCAAATTAAATACAACTGAAAATTTTGAGGAAATGCCCTGAATTACAGCATCAAATTTCAATTACTTATCCATAGCTGACAGCAGTGTAAAAGAATTCACTCACTGGCTGCAACACTCTAATATCTCAAATTACTGTATATTTCAAAAACATATATTTTTGTGATCTTGTTTTATGATAGGGAATTCGCACGAGTTAATTTTCACAATTTCATACACTGTGTACAGGTATATCAGTAAGTGAACACTTTTGTGGTTATATAATCAGGTAATTCACAAAAATTAAACCAGTGCGAAATATTCATTGTATGCAATAGTACTCACTGGAAGTTTCTGTCCGTTGAGAAAGACTTTCACTCCCCTGGAGCAGCCCGCTACGTCGTAGGCTCTTCGGGTCAGGAGGGCGACCGTGTCACGATCCAGGCACGTCATCTTGAACTTCTCCAGGTCGGGATTGAAGATGATTTCGGTGAAGTCATTCCCGTCGAAAGACGTTATCTTGTGCGTTCCTTTCTTGCCCATGTTGTCGGTCCAAGTCTGCCAAAAACATGAATTAAAGTAATGGGTTAACATTGTGGAGCTTCAATGTACAAAATTGTCAAACTTTGATATCTGAACTACATAGTTGTGTTCAAATGGACAAATAGATACCCTAGATACAAAAGTTTGGAAAGTTATGCTGCCACTAAGATGGAAGATATGCATAAATAAACAATTTCTACTCTGTTGGAGGGTAAAATAGCCTAGATCTACACAAGTAAGTCTATGGGAGGAAATGGGCAGGTGATTACAGTCAATTTGAACGCTTGCAGATTTTCACTTTTTTAAAGCACTAAATCATCATTTTGAAATACATGTACAATTTTTTTCCAAGGCTTCATATTTAGACCTTATCAATTTGAATGCTTGCAGATTTTCACTTTTTTAAAGCACTAAATCATCATTTTGAAATACATGTACAATTTTTTTCCAAGGCTTCATATTTAGACCTTATCAAATTCACTTAGACCATGGAGGATTATGAAGCTCACATCTTTCGGGCTATCTCCGGTCTTGTCATCCCGGGGGGGAGGGGGCAGTCAGTATGGGCCCCCCTAAGATCTCGGCCGCAGATCGCACAATCGCCGTGAAAATTGGCACACGCATAGAATTGGACGTAATCTACAAGACTGTATCATTAGATTTTCAAAAAATGCATATTTTAT
>JZLH01S0634960.1:23931-50385 GCA_001188425.1 Eucidaris tribuloides | reverse complement strand
CATGTATTCTGAGGAAAGTTACCTTTCAGAAGTAAATCGGTTGTCCACAGATGCATGGCCCCACCAATGAAAATATTGGGGAAGGGCAAACATATCAATTTACCCCCCCCCCCCATAATATTGACAACTCATAAATTCATAATATGCAATACAAGGATAAGTTTGATAAGCATCGGAAAGGACTGTTAAACCATTAAACTTAGCATAAAAATACCATGAAATATAAAAAAATTGTCAAATTTTCGGCGCGCTTTGCGCGCAAAATATTCTATTGCAATTTGGCGCGCGGATCGCGCCAATTTTTTTTTCACTTCTTCCACTTTTGCCACCCCCACGCCCAATCCATATCCAATATAGGAGTGTTGGCTTTTTAATCATCATTGATCAGGAAATTGAAAACTTACTTTGTAGGCTTCGAAATAAGAAGAAGGCTTTCATGTGTATTAATGCCTGAATAATTAATTTGTTTTGTGTTTGATTAGCATTCTTATAACGTAATTAGAGGTCAAATTCACAAACAAAGGGAGACTAAACGGTAATGTTTTAGCAACATTTCAATCTCCGACATTTTCTCTCTGGAATTTCCTGAATCCTGGCATTTTTTTTTTCACTTCAACCTTGATCAAGCATTTATGTATGCATTTCCAAGAAAACAATACATTTGCAAATGAGAATATAAACACATATTCATATTACTTACAATACAAAACATATTACGAAGTAGTTATTGTAATTGTTGACATGCATTATTGGGTGTAGTTTTAATAAATATCGGTAATAAGAGAATTACTATTTCGCATTACAATTAGGACAAAACATAAAACTAAATAAATTATAATTACTAAGTAAAACGTATAATAGAACGCAAAAGACTGCAGCCATGAGCAGAGCTTGAAATGACGACAGCATTTTACCGGTAACCTGTGGTGTTTTACCCTCTGATATTTAATAATTTGCTGTGAAAGGTATGCTTTAAAAATATTAAAGAATACTTGAATTGTTTTTCTTACCACAATTCCATTCATCTGAATTATCAGGACAATCGATATTTCCATCGCAGACGCTGACTGTAGGAAACCGAAATCCTGTAGAATTACACGGTACAGTATCTGCACAATTAGTGGGGTAGAAGAAATGCAATTTCCGTTAAAGCTGATGAAATTAATCTCTATATAACATTATATTACATTATACATTACGAACATCCACTACTCTGTAGTTATTATCATTATCATTTTTTATATCGAAGTAAGCTTTAAGACCACTTCCAAACCGATCATACTTTGCGATAACATTGCTGATTGTCGTGCCTCTTGGTCGGATTCAAGCTATTGCTGACGATGTGGTACTCGGGTTGTTTTAACGTATCAAATTTGACATGAAAAGTGTTTGATCACCAAAGTTTCATTGATTAAGAAAACACTACGAGCTAATTATCATATTTTGTAATAGTAATAGTAGTAGTAATAGTAGTAGTAGTAGTAGTAGTAGTAGTAGAAGTAGTAGTAGTAGTAGTAGTAGTAGTAGTAGTAGTAGTAGTAGCAGTAGTAGAAGAAGTAGTAGTAATGTAATTGGTGTTATTATCATTTCGTTATTATTATTATTATAGGTTTTCCCGGTCATTTTCACACGTTTTGCATTCCATTTGTAAGCCACATCATTCAGTTTCAAGTGAAATAGAATGAACCTTGATACAAATCATTCGTTTTATTCAAATTGACATTCGATGTCATTATAAAGCATTCGGTTTTTCAAAGACTGTAGTCCAATTATAAGCCATACAATGTGCTTTCATTTTCACGTGGTTAAAAAAATTGGGTTATTCACGCATTCATATTCAGGAATGTGCAACCGTGTTTATGAAATGCACATATTTATGTTCAAGGTCCACCTAATTAATACGGTACTTCCTGCATGGCTATGAATATCTACTGGCGTAGCGTAAACACACACACATAATTCTTACATATATATGTATTGTATATTGGTTACAGTATATAACCGAAAAAGGTATATGGTATGCCTATATGTATATATATATTAATATATTTACATATTTACGATATATATGTATGTATAATGTACAAGTATTGCTAACCGAAAGGTATAGAATGTAATGCACTATATGTATACATATATATATATATATATATATATATATAATACTATATATATATATATATTATATATATATATATATAGGTGCGGTGTGTGTGTGTGTGTGTGTGTGTGTGTGTGTGTGTGTGTGAAATGATTTCAGAATAGAAAAACAAAACAAAGATTACATCAACAAAGTAAATGGGACAAGGTTTTTAAATAGAATTTCTAAAGCAATAAACAGATTACACATAAATGAAAAAGAAAGTGTAAAATCGAGCACAGATAACCTCTTGACCTATCGATTTGAAATTAAATAATGAATACCTGAATACATGATTTTTTTTATACAAATTGAATGAGGCAAGTGTATTTATGAAAAGCAAAACTGATAACTTGAAAACATCCAACTTGAAATTGAAAATTCAGTTTGTCCAGATTCATCAAACGAGTTGAATTAGAATATTGATAAGTTAAAATGAGTAACAAAAGTTGCGGAAATGACCGGGAAAACCTATATTATTATTATTATTATTATTATCATTAGTAGTAGTAGTAGTAGTAGTAGTAGTAGTAGTAGTAGTAGTTGTAGTAGTAGTAGTAGTAGTAGTAGTAGTAGTAGTAGTAGTACTACTACTACTACTAGTAGTAGTAGTAGAAGTAGTAGTACACTCCTGCTCATAATTATGAAATATTTTAGAAGTTGCCATTTTTCCGTGAACGGTACAATAGATTAATATTTGGTCACCCAGGTGAAACAATTGTAATCTAAGAATTTCAGGAAAGCTGAGCATTTTGTAGCGTCCGACTCGACACTAAAACCTGTGTTTATACATGGCGGTATTGTTGTTGTTGTTGAGTCACGTGGTGGTTACGCGCGTTATTAGACTTGTAACAGACAATTCTGATGTTAATTTAATGATAAGTGACATGAGATACAAATTTATCACTTTTGGGGGGTTGTTTTTTAAATTACTTTCATTTAATAGCTTTTTCATGATTGTTGTGGATTAAAAAAAAAACAAATATGTTATTGTTTTCGCGCTCAAACGTATTTTAGTTTTTAATTTAGTCATCTCAGGAAATCCCAAAATTGCTTCACACACTGCGTTTTTATGAAATAAACACTTGTCTTGAAAATTTTGGACGATATAGGAGAAAGAACTTAAGTATCAACAAAATATTCCATAATTATGAGCATGAGTGTAGTAGTAGTAGTGGTAGTAGTAGTAGTAGTAGTAGTAGCAGCAGTAGTAGTAGAAGTAGTATCAATATTATTATCGTTCTTACTGTAATAATAATATTTGTCATTATTTTTTTATATGAAGTCGTAGTAATAGTAATAGTGCAAGTAATTGTTATTTGCATTTTTATTGGTATTAAAGCACAAATCTAATTTTGGTGATTTTTATTATTTGAAAGCTTTATGCCCAAAGGTCATATCACACCAATAACAGATTCTGAATGTCTTTAGTTGTTTTTGAAATTAATTAATGAAAAATCTCGGGGAGGGGGGGGGTGGGGAACCCCGAGATTATAGCATCCAAAGCGTTAATAAGGTGTTAAGGTTATTTGAAGTATACCTCATCAGAAAGCTCAGACTCTGCTCTTGATCGACTTGAATTTCCAGCCAATAACCAAAGCTCGTCAGTCGTTCGTTTCATGATCGTTGTATGAATGTTATAATGACCGGTTACAAAGCAGAATTACAAATATTTTACCTTAATATTATTTGTTATCAATTCGTTCCATTCAGCTGGGCGAAATCAATTCGTTGGGAATTTTGTACTTTGACTTAATATGCAATTTGTTCAAGGTTCGTTTCGTCAATTAAACATATGTGAAGGCTCCTTTAGCATTGGCGTTATTTAAAGGACGATGTAGCTAGCAATTAACAGGAAAATGTTAAGCCAAAAATTGACATCGTGGTTGTTGTGAGAATTGCGGTACATGGTGATAAAGAAAGTCAAAATAAGGGGTACTGTGTGACTATACCCTTAGCACGGCACTATCAATTAGTAAATTTCTGTCAAGTTTACGCCTTTGCGAAATTTTCTTGTAGAAACTTATCACCAAAACAGCTACACGGCGAGGAGCCTCTTGATTCAAAAAGTGCATAAATTAACACGGCGCGATTAACACGTTTCGGGCGACATGCATCGGTTACGTCAAGTCAGCTTAGGGCCAGCGCATGTGCGATCTGATAGATTGGGAAGAACTGAGAGTTGCCCCCAAATCTGTCTTAAAACTTATTCCTGTTAGTTGACGGCTACATCTTCCTTTGTAAAGGGGCCTCGGAAATTATTATTTAACATACCATTCGCAAGAATTACGGACACCCTTATGGAAAGTCTTGTGGCCCAAAGAAGTACATGATTTGTGAACAAGATCCCCAAATGATCACCAAAAACGTATTTGAACGGTTCCACATTTTCACTGAGTCTGAGTAGCACGAAGTCTATATCCCACCGGCTATGACTGGATTCAAACACCAAAATGTCGGCAAAATTTCCCCACACAAGGTAGACCATTTCCACCATTAAGACGTAATCTGATGAAGCTTGGATCAGCCACATGCGTACGAAACCGTTAGGGTAATCAGCGTACGGGTAATTATCTGATGCAATGTGGAGTGGGCTCATGAGGCGAACAACGTGTATGCCAGGCACCTCTGTAAAATAATAAAATGTGAAACAGTTTGACGATGAGGAAATTGTGTGACAGGCACAGCTAAATGTCTGGTTGTACCATGTGCAATGTAAGCCGCACTAATTACCTTTTACTTTGTGTAACAATTTTGATTCATTACTTACACTGTATACTGGTAAGCAAAATCTTGTTCGGTACTCCAAGACGATACTTAAACACGAGGAATGAACTTGGCTATTTTGAGCTTCATTGGAGGCGGAGAGAATATCATGGATCCCTCTCCACTATGATATAAAAAATGAAACGTGGAGATCTGGGTGTCTGAAGGGTACCTCATACCATATTCGACGGTAAATTGTGGTTACATGAAAATGTGCAGTTTGCATTTTCTAAAATAATAATAAAGCAACACACTCACATACAACTGATTACGTGCTATGTAAAATGTACGGATTTCTTTAGATTTGTTTTGCCTAAATACTTATGAAAATACATGGAAACAGTATTATGGAGAAGAATAATCAATAGTGAGACATCGTTCATGTTATGGTTATTTTAGGTGTGTAATCATACTGCATCTATATCTTAAATAATTAAGACAACTGAATTAATATAAACTCCTAAACAAGTTCGGTTATCATTCTGATCGATTATTTTTCCTTCTTGTAGTAGCAATCAAGACATGCTTGGTATCAGCAGAAAGTTTATGGAGTTGTGTCTTATTCGGAACTGGTCAGACATGAATGTCGGTTTTAAAAGGAGCTTCTGCGACTTCATTTGTTTATGCCTTTAAAACTGAATGGTTTGAGTTCTTTTTTAAAATGGCCATACATTTTTTTCCATTTGTTTGCTTGATTGCATGTGCAAACGTTTGTTTGAATCCATGATAACGTTTAGGTTACAATGTATAATGACCAAAAAGGCATTAGGAAGTTCACTAATCAATAGGAAAAATAAGAAATTAGTTAACTTACCGAACTTGAGTATTTTTGAAGACCTTTAATCTAAAAGTCATGAAAATTTGTAGTGGCAGGGGCTCCTTTAGAAATTGATATTTACAGCTGACCAGCAGAGAACAAAAGACATATCTGCAATACGAAAAGAACTTTTCTTTAAAGATTCATGTCAGGATTGCAAGTCCATTACTTCCCTTCATATGATCATAATTAACAAACAAACGGTAGTTAGTACTTCACAAATATGTGTTGAAAGTTGATCCATACGTCATGAATTTGTTGTTTATGAGAAAAATATATAAAGACATGTTACCAGAATGTTGTTCTTCCGTGATTTTCAATTTTGCTCACACTGTGACTTGCGAGTTATGTGGTATCGTCGCAAGACCAGCGGAGGGCACTGATGGTTAAACGGCTAACCCCGCACGACCTTGGCTATATGGCTGATTCGGAGCAATTTTGGAACGGCACGTGCAAGCGTTTGACGTCGCGGATTTTTGAAATTGCTTCTGAGTAATTGAAAAAGGATGAAGTTAACGTCGAGATTTTCAGCCAAAACTCATATTGTTCCCCAAGTCTCTATGAGAGTGCGTTTATATATTAATACTTCACATTGGATATGATTTCAGCTGACTTCACTCATTTAGGTGTTTTTTGACGTCTGCAAATGAATGACACAATCTTAATACTCTTGTTACAGCACAAATTGTCGCCGGTGACAATTTGTGACGCGGCGACAATTTGTGCCGTCAGGTTTTGCTCAAAACGGCACAAATTGTCGCCGGGGGAGGGGAGGGGGGGGGGGTTGTAAGGCGACAATTTGCGACGCTCTTGCTGATGCCATTTTTTGGCCTCCCTGGCGACAATTTGTGCCATGAAAACATAACCTAACGGTTTAAATTGTCGCCATCGTCACAAATTGTCACCGCTCTGTCTGTGTGTGTCATGTGTCCGTTTGTTCATTTGTATATTCGTATATATGTGTGTGTATGTGTGTGTCTGTTTGTATGTATATGTCTGTATGTGTCTATTTGTGTGTTTGCATGTGTCTGTGTGTTTGTCTGTGTGTCTTTGTATGTCTGTATGTGTCTGTTGTATGTCTGTGTGTATTTGTATGTGTGTTTGTGTGTCTGTGTGTATGTATATGTTTGTCTGTATGTTTGTGTATGTCTGTGTGTTGGTAGTGGGCCTAGGTGTGGGTATATGGGTTTATGTATGGGTATATGTGTATACGGGGCGTGTGCGTTTCTGTGTGTCTGTGTGTGTGTCTGTATGTATATGTCTGTGTCTGTGTATGTCTGTGTGTGTTTGTGTATGTCTTGTGTCTGTGTATCTGTGTGTGTCTATGTGTTTGTCATTGTGTGTGTCTATGTGTGTGTCTGCATGTGTCTGTACGCATTTGTGTGTGTGTCTGTATGTGTCTGTACGTTTGTCAGTGTGTGTATCTATTTGCGTGTCTGTATGTGTCTGTATGCGTCTGTTTATGTGTATGTGTCCGTGAGTTTGCATGTGTCTGCTGTGTGTGTCTGTTTGTGTCTGTATGTGACAGTGTGTTTGTCTGTATGTCTGCTTGTGTGTATGTGTCTGTGTGTTTGTCTGTGTGTTTCTGTGTGTTTTTTCGTGTCTCTGTATGTGTCTGTGTGTTGGTAGCAGACCTATGTGTGGGTATTAGTTTACGTGTATGGGTGTGCATCTCTGTGTGTGCCTGCATAATGTGTGTTTGACAACTTGAAAAATTCTTAAAATGCAATGCAAATATATGTTTTTAAAAAGCATTGGAAAGCACTGTAAAATCATTAAACATGGCATAAAAATAAAATTAAAGATACAACATTTCAATTTTCCAGCGCGCTTCGCGCGCAAAATTCTGTATTACAATTACAAAGCGCGTCGAAAATCTTTGCCCCCCCCCCAATCCGAAACATGGATCGACGCCCCTGGTATGTATTTATATATCTGTGTGTATGTATGCGTCTGTATGTGTTTGTGTGTACCTCTGTGTGTGTCTGTGTATTGTGTGTCTGTATGTGTATGTTAGTGTTTGTGTAAGTCTATATATGTGTCTGTATGTGTATACACACACACACACACACACGTGTGTTTTTCTGTCTGTGTTTGTGTGTGTTGGTAGTAGGCGTGGGTATATGGGTTTACGTGTATACGAGGTGTGTGCATCTCCGTGTGTGTCTGTGTGTGTTTGGGTGTATGAATGTGTCTGTTGGTGTCTGTGTATGTCTATGTGTGTCTCTGTATGAGTACACACACACACACACACACACACACACACACACACACACACACACACACACACACACACACACACACACAAATGAACAGATACACACGCACTTGCACAGTCACACCGACACATGATACACAAATGAAAAGACAAACGCAGATACAGAAACATGACAGACATAGACAGGCATACATAAACACACAAACATACACAGATGCACATACAGAGATACAAACAGAGACTAAAAAATCCACAGATAGACACACAGACAGGCACACACAGATATACACAAACAGCCACATACAGACACACAAACAGACAGACACACAGACAAACATATGCAAACACAGATACAGATGCACAGAGGCACAAAACATACAGACACACAAACAGACACATAGATAGACACACTGACACAAAAACAAACATATACACATACAGACACCCAAACATACACATTCAGACACACAGACATACACATAGATACACACAAACATATGGAAACACAGACACACATACAGACACACAGATAGACACACAGACATTGATATTAAACATATACACACAGACACACAAACATACACAAACAGGTACACAGACAGACAGACCCGCACACAAACAAACAGACACATACACACAGACAGACACACGGACACACACACACAAATACACATACAGACACACAAACAGACACATACAGACAAATAGACAGACACATATGCATAATAGGTAGTTTAAACCAGTTATCATTTTGCATACCATTTTCGTGAACTACTGACAGTGTCATGAAAAATCCTCTCGTCGTTTGCGAATAAGAACTGGTGTGAAAAAGGATCCACAGCTGATCACCAAAAACGTATGTGAAGGGATCCACATTTCTAGCGAGTTCTAGCAGCACAGAGTCTGCGTCCAACCTGTCATGACCAAATCCAATTGTGAGGACATCGAGGGTTGTGTATACGTTGAAGAAGACCATGTCAATCACCAAAACGTAGTGTGATGGAGCTTGGATCAACCACAAACATCTGACACCGTTGCGGTAGTTGTCAGGGTAGTTATCCGATACGATCTTAATTGGGTTCATGGGGTCAATGACCTGAATTGGACCATCGCAACTCACACCTGTAAAATATAATCAATAACAATGCACCAAATCAACCATTTTAACGAATATTTTTGGGAATTATCTTTTATGTGGAGAATTCGCTTCGTTTATTCAGAGGTTAAGACGTTTTAGTGTGAAATCAATAATTTTATTTCGGTCTATTTTTGGTCTTCATATCGTTGAAGTTTATATTTTCCGAACTTTAAGGCGACAAATGTGCGAGATCAACCCTCATTGCAATATACTGTAGAAAGGTTTCAACATATTGGATTGGTTTTAACACTTTTTGAATATAAATCACCCTTTCAAACGTCAAAGTCAGCAGTTGAAATTCACAGCTATACCTGCCCCTTACAAATTAATGATGAGACCTTAATTTGAATTCAATGACAGTGGTATCACGTATATAATCCAGTAAATTGAATAAGACAAACTATACATAGAGGCCTGGAAGATGATATTCGACATTTAATTCGCCAGGTCTGGATTGTGTATTACCATCGAAGGGATAGAAGATACATGGATTGCTTACTGTCTATTAAAAACCACAGGTTCTCATAAATTACACATATGATTATTGGTAACCGTAATCACATATATTAAGTTCGTAGAATTACTTGCATGTGGTAAAAAAGAATGCTGAACGGTAGATAACATAGAAATAAAGACGAAAAATACCCACCGTCTGTTCAATATATTTTCATTTCATTCAAATTATGAGTTGCTAATACAGCCAGTTATTTGTGTACTGATATGTATAAGTATATTTTCACTTGAAACAATTCTCTCACCACATCCCTTTTCGTCTGATTTGTCAGGACAATCAATTATTATATTGCAGTCACTCCCTGATGAATGAAGGAATCCTGTAGAATTGCATGGTTCAGTGTCTGTGGATAAGGGGTGATAAAATGTAAAAGAAATAACTTTCTTTGTCAGAATGTTTCTGAAATTGATACATCTTATCACCCGATTGAGATAATTACACGCACACTCACACACACACACACACACACACACACACACACACACACACACACACACACACACACACACACACACACACACACACACACACACACACACACACACACACACACAACACACACACACACACACACACACACACACACATACATACACACTACACACCACACACAACCAACAACACCACAGTCAAAGACGTGACAGTACACACAGACGTACATCTGACTAATCTGACTAGTCACGAATTATTTCAATACATCTGTTGTAATCCTCCCAATTATTCGTTTGTTACAACTTCCATTTCAATACTTGTCTTACCAGCCACCTGTCTATCTGCAATAGCGACCACTGAAAATTCCTTTAAGTAATACTATGATAAAGACCTGGGCCTGTTTCCTAAAGCTGTTCGTAAAGTTACGCACGGCTTTACGAGCGACTCAAATATGAAGCGATAAGTAAAATGCCAACGGTTTTTCACGTCACTTTAAGAAAGTATGATTAATGTCAATTAGATGTTGCCCAAAGATAGAGTTACACCTGCATATTATATTTGCGTGTAAGTATATCAAGAGTAGATGTAAACAAACTACTTAAAATTGATCGTCCTTGTATTCTAATAGTTAGTATGCATAATGACCGATTTGGCAGGTGTTAATGATCAGGATAAAAAAAAATTACTGTTCACCTTTTCTTTTGAACAAATACATCTAAATGAACATTCAATCCTTCATATCGTATTAAATGAGCAAAAATTTCGTGCTCATTCCATTCTACTAAGAAAAATGCAAGATACATACCACTTAAATCCCCATAGTTTTGCAAACGGTGTTTTATTTGTTTGCCTTCTTTTTTTGTTATTGTATTTTAGGTATAGGCCTATATTATCTATTAATGCCCTGGAAATCACACGTTCTAAAATCCTATATATGATCGAAAACGTTGGGTGCCCCCTGATCATTTTGTCATAATAGGAAATAGTGATACCTGGTCTGTGATCATTTAAAACTCACAATTTTCACTAGGGTTTCATGTTATTTTCCGATGTCTGGGTGACAATATAATACTTTGTGAAAGATTAATGAAAATGTTGTATTCATTATATACGAGGGTCGACTTAAAACTTTTGAGCCTAACGTTGAAAGAATTAAGATATGAAAACCAAATTTGGTCCATGAACTTTTGCTCACGTCTAAGTCATACCCACCAAATTTCTTGGTCATGGCAGTGTCTGTTCTTATTTTACATGTTCTTGAACCTTCTTTACTAGACGTTTCATGAAAATGCAGAATGTCAAGAGAACACTAGACACTTTTTGAAACCAACCCATCAAATTCTTTGGAACGATCTGTGAAAAGAGATGCTCCCATTGTTTGGACTTCACCTTGGTCTCAGGCTGACAGTGGTGAAACCAAAAAGCATTCATTATTACAAATCGGCAGCTGCAGATATTTGATGTCGCCCTATACTATGTTTTGTCTAATTCTTATGAAACACTCCATATAGTTTTGCTTGTGACAGATTTTAAGATTCCTTTTCATCCGTCTAGTGATAAGACGCCATCTTTTCCACGCTACCCTTCTCACCGCTCTCTCTGTCTTTTCTTCTAATTGTTAATCTTGAGCGGAAGATGCAAGGTTACTAAAGAATGTATTGACCATTCGGGAGTATATTCTAAAGAATGTATATCAACCATTAGGGAGTATATCTTAAGTGAACGCACGGGAAGTCGTTTTATATATCGGGCTCTTAATGGAAAATAACATTGTAACAAGACACATTTTAGCCAAAAAGAAGAGAACAGAGATCAATGGGAGAGACGGACTGTACAGACAGTATTTTTTATCCACTGTTACATCACAGACATGTGCTGTAAGCACTTCCTTTAAGAAACAGACAGGAAAATATCTTAAAACGTCTAGCAAATTTGTAGAGATTTTACAAAACTGATATGTTAAATGGCCTCATTCACTTTGATACTCAGTCACGTAGCTACAAAATATGAATCGGCCTGTTATTATACAAGGCTTATTCCATACTCAGTACGAAAATGAAATGCGTCAACCGTAAAATACTTTTTACCGTAAAAGAATTTTACGGTTAATTCCTGGCAACTCGCTGCCAGGGATTTTCACCGTAATTTTTACGGTTCACTCTAATTTTTACCGGTTTTCCCCGTAAAACGATTATTTTTTATTGTTTTCTTCACCGTAAAATTGACTCCACCGTAACAACAAAATACATTGAAATGACATAATTTATGATTAAGGTTTCCCCGTAAAAAAGTGAGAAAGTGTTTACACTCAAAATAGATATGACTTCATTTTAAAGGCGCAAAATTCATCTTGTTTACTTTGAAGAAAAATGCATGTCGTAATCTATACAACAATTTATAAGAAAATGGATGCGAATACACAATATACAGCGTATCTAAAAAAAAATGTGCAACTGAAAAGCGTCGTCTTTGACAATTTAAAAAAAAATACTCTTGTGACGTAATGCTTACATCAACATCAAGGGCATAATCGTCTTAGCTTTCAGATGCCGTTTGTTCTGTTCCATTTGCTTGATTTAATCTCGAGATAAAATGTAAAAAATCACAATTATGCCACTTTTACTACAGTCAATGATAGCATTCAGGCCGTCCTCCCTGGTAAATGCGGCACAACTAATTTTGCCCTTTCGTGGTTAACTAAACATATCTCGAGATTGAAATGAACCAATTTTACAGTACAAATGGCATTTGAAAGCCAATACCATTACCTTGACTTTAATGTAAGCATCACGTAACAAAGAATTTTCTAAGAGAGCGATTTTCACTTCCACAGTTTTTTTAGACACACCGTATTGTATTTGTTTGTGTACAGTAGTATCGCTCCAACTTGTATTTTCTTGACATTATGTCAATGAGCGTCTCTTTCACGGACCTGTTCGCGATTTAAAAGTACTAAATTATTGGTACACTATAAAACTATTATGTGACTACTGAATTTTTCACGGAAATTGATTGAGTGCTTTCTGTAATAAAAATTTCTGTAAGTGTGCAGACCAATGGGGTATGTCAAGATACCTAATTTAAGGTTATATTAATTATGCTGCTGGACAAACTAAAAGATAAGTGCCACTTCAAAGCATCTTAGAGTTGTCATGAGGCCATAAATCCATTTTGAGAATGGATGAACGGTTTGCAGTGAGGTTTGTTGTTTACTTCTGTATTATCAAACGATAATTTCATCAAAATGCTTAATATATTACAGTCAAGGACAAAAGTTTGGAATATATTTTTCTACCAAATGCAGTTTCCAATCATATCAGGGAAAGGTTTCTTGTCCTGAAGTAGAGACAGGGCGGCGCCACAGGGGGTCAGGGGTGGGCGGCCACCTCCTACTTTATTATTAAAAAGACGGGAATTTTACTGTTTTTCGAAAATATCGCCCTCCTATTCTTGTTGATTTTGCTGGTAAAAATAAAAATTGGCGGGCAAAAAATGCTTTTTGTCGTCCTCAGCCCCCTGCACCCGCTTGTCGGACGCCGTTTGGCTTGCATTTTCGTTAGTAAAAAAATTGTCTGGCGGGCAAAATTTTCCCCGACGGATTTCGCCCCTCCTAAAATTTTACCCTGGCGCCGCCCCTGAGTGAAGCTCATTTGAACTTAGTACTAATATGTTCTGCATGGGTAATTGATCATTATTTGAAAGAAATCTGCACTTTCAAACAGGGCTACGCAAAGAAATAACCATATTCCAAACTTTTGTCCAGGATATTTATTCATGGATTCGAAAAAGTATCACCCAGCAGGGCTTGAATATAAAGCTTGCAGATATCCCGTCTGGGGCACTATCAATCAGAATATGTATGTTGGGTAACAGCCAATACAACCTTTTAATTATTCAAAATCGTGAAAACCATAATTATCTTGAATGACTTATTTAAATTTGCTCATACTTTCAGTACTCTGTTTCTGATAATGTTCTCCATTCACTGAAACCACATTCATATCTAAGTAAGGTCGACAAAATGAAGTCACGTTTTGATATCAATTGAGAAATGGACGACACTTTAACATTGCACAAAAGCCCATATTATTTGCGATGAATATTGCAATTTTCTATATACCAACGTGCTACCAGTAAATATACTGCTAGCTCTGGTGTCAATTCCACTCTAACTGTATTGAGAATATGATATTATGTTTACAGTCAGCATTTGAGTGTAATATAAACACCCAGTGAATGGTGGAAAAACACGATTTTAATTATTTTAAGTACAGGTATGATTGATTAAGATGTAGACAATCAGTCTACTATGGGCCAACGGTCAGGAGTATACTGTAACATTAACAAAAGCATAATTTAATGTATTAGAAAACTTCCCAACCGTGTCCTCTTGGGCGTGGATGGGGGGGGGGTGTACGAATTTATTCTTTTGCTGTTTGATGAAAAGTACGATAGTTGCTATGACATATGGCCATGTCGACAGCTAATAAAACGCAACCTAATACAAAACGCCTTTCATTTCCTGCTTTAACCACGCTCACATTCATACAATCATCCCCACTTGATCGGGATTTCATCTCTGACACGACTGTGCTGGTTCGGTAGCTGGTGGAATTCTGACTTTTGCATTAATGTGATTCTGCAAAGATGTCCGACTATCATAATTGGAATCGCTTATGAAGATTAAAATATGGATGAAAACGATATCTTTTAAAGCAAAAGCATCAAGACTTCGTTGATTATTGTCAAATGAAGATCACGGGATATAATGTGAATCACAACGGCTACAAAGCTACATGAATTGTTGAAACTGATAGCAGTGCTCGTCCCTGAAGAGGCTACCCTGGGTAAAAAAAAAAGACGCTATTACTATTATTATTATTACTTTGGAACACAGCGAGAACATAACACCTTTACAAATCGAGGATTTTGTTGCAGTGAAACTGAGAGGACACAAAGTGACACGTATAGTCCTCGGATATTAATGTCATTGTTTGAACTTCATATGCACCCTACACAATCTACAAAGTGTGTTTGGAAAGTGAGAACAAAGATGATTGTGTTTAGGAAATACATGTCTGGGTTATTGACATTTAGTGTTTAGAAATTGGACAACGATGTTTAGTGATTTGATACACGACGTTTAGCTTCTGAATATGTTGACAAAGTGATATCAAGAATGTGTTTAGAAAAGTGTTTATTCACTAAAACACAGTGCGTTTACACAACAACATGATAGATCGTCTGCATAGAGTGGTAGCCAGCGCTTTCTGTGATTGTGGCCATCAAACCAGATACTAGTAGTTTACCATATCGAGTATGACTGCAGAGGTTTCAACAAATTGAACAACAGTTGGAAATACCGTTGACTCGCTATTAACACTGGATTTTATTTGTAGATTTTTTTGTAGTTTATGTATAGGCCTACAAGAAACAAAAGAAGAATATGCCCGAACGACCTTCTCTGACCTGTTCTTGATATCAAAGGGCATTTGGATGATTCGACCTTGGTCAGCCGGATTTGGTCAAATTACATGTAGGTGAACCGTGGTTAACGTTTATCGACAAACTATCGAATATTGTAACTGTAATTGGATCGTACCGTGTTATTAACAGATGACTTTACATTTGGTAATTCAGGACTATTTTAGTGCACAGCGGAACACATATCAGGTCTTCAAGGTTACTCCAAGGCGGGTACCTATATTTCTGCGAGAAAATTGAATAGACAGAACCAGGTGTGTCTTTATTTCCAGCTCTTTTTCATAAAGAATCTCTACGATACCCAAAAGACAGAACTATCTGTGTATTTTCCAACTCTATTTTGCGACAAAGACACTACGACACCCCGTGTGTTTTCCATTTCTTTATTTGCACGATGGAAATCCACGATATCCTCAACAGGACTATCTGTGTTGTATGTTACCCACTCTCGATACCCCGTGGTATGATGGAACCAAACGACAGTAACAACAATTAACGACTATTGTGTCAGGAAGTTCTGCTGTCCTGGTCTTTCTCCTCGACCGTCATTCGAGCCAGTGTCCTGGGCGTGTGTTCCACGTGAATTATCCTCTGCAACGCAGTCACTCTCTTCATTTTTACAGACGGTTCCGAACTTGTTTGAGAGAATCCAGCAGTTTTCTTCAAAGCCTTGACTGTCACAGATTTTCTGACGGGATTCTTCTGCAGTGGTTTACTATGGTGACGTTTCTCGTAGGTGTCCAGAGTTCTATCTCTTCCCCTTTATTGTGCTGTTAGAGGCAGCAGCTGCACCGGCCTCCTAAACCTTTCGGCTTTGCTGATCACTTGTGCATGTTAGACCGTTACATTGCCGTTACTCGTCCACTGCGCTATCACAACATAGTCACGACAACGACGCCAAAATCCTTCTCCTCGTCACCTGCGCTGTAGCAATCTTCAATTGGCGGACTTGAGTATGTTTCGTAGGCAGACAGTGGACATACCAACCTGTGTTTATCCGATTTTTCGTCAAGTCGTCTACCATTTCAGCCCAGTCTTTTCACGACCTTGTTGATTCAGACGATCGCTCTAATTTTGACCACTTACTTCAATGTCACCGTGATTCGCGTAACTTTCTGGCAGACGGCTCGCGTCTCCAATGTTTCGGGAACTGATCAAGCTAGCAGCGCCACGAGAGAAGGTGAAAACCGCCAGGTAAAGGGGTCGCTGTTGTCGTCCTGGCTACCATTTCGTTCTTCGCGGCTGTGTTACCATGGAGTATAGTTTCTGCTTCGCAATTTGACAGAAATTCGAATCTAGCGTCACCTGACGCTCGATTCATCACTAGTCTCCTGTTAATCTCCAACAGCTGGATGAATTCCATTATTTTTTGTGCACTGAACAGACGATTTCGAAATGCGGCCTATAAAGTTATTCCCAGAGTTTGTCGCAGACCAACTGTCTATAATGCTGAATCTTCGTGTTAACTTACTACAACAGCAAGAACAAAAGAATGAACGATGCGGTTAAGAGCACAGGGCTTCATTCAATGCATATGAGTTAAAATCAACATTAGTCTTTAACTAATACAGAGTATACCCTCCCTTGCCAAAAGTATATTGCAACGTACACTATAACGCATTCATTTTGAGTTGAAGAGGTCTTTATGACGATGTCCTATTGAAGTTATTATTGAAAAAATAACATTTTATTTGAAATGATTTCAATGAATATTCTTTGTCCTTTCTCTGGGCGGAGCTATTGTCCAATACAGGCACACCCACATGCAGCAGAGGGGCTGGAACACAAAATGTAACATATTTTGTTCCCTGTACACTCTTTAAAAATTCCGGGTCAGTCTGACTCGGAGAAAGGACCCGTTGGGGACACACCCGGAACAGGGTCAAGTTTAACCACATTCCGGGTCAAGTTTGACCAAAATCCAAGTCAGGTTGACTCTTATTTTGGTCAACCTTGACCCGGAATTTGGTTAAAATTGACCCTTTTCCGGTTGTGTCCCCAACGGATTCTTTTCCGAATCAGTCTGACCCGGGATTTTTAAGAGTGTATATTTATGGGCGGGGTGTTTAATTTACCCTAGCATCGTAATTCGGATTCATATTTCCCGTGAAACGGTGGTTTTGATGGTTTAGAAAGACTTCCAACAAACAATACATGTCAAAGTGTTACTCTGAATTCAGTCTCAGAAAGCAGACCACACCCAGCGAAGAAGAAATCGTCTCCTGTCTTTATAGGACAGTGGTAAGGAGGATACAGCTACTAATTACAGATGGTGGCCTTCGCTCCTCCTCATTATATCCAATGGGGTTATCCTCCTTACCACTGTCTTATAGGCGGCGCTTTCTTCTTCACTGGGTGTGGTCTTCTTTTTGAGACCTCTTCAGAGTTATATTAACATTGATGTTTGTTGGAAGTCTTTCCAAACCATTAAAACCGTTTCACGGAAATATGAAACCGAATTACGAAGCTAGGGTTGAATAAATACCCTACCCATAATATAGGGAGGAAAAAATGTTACATTTTGTGTTTCAGCCCCTTTGCCGTTGGTGCGCCTGCATTGGCTAATCTCTCCGCCTTGGGAAAGATAGTATAAAGAATATTTATTGACTTCATTTGATTCCCAATAATAATTTCAGTAGGACATTATACAGAAGGCCCCCTTCAACTCAAAATGTATGCGTCATAGCGAAAGTTGCAATAATTTTAGGTAATGGAGGGTACATCGGTATATGTCCACTTGGTCACCACCCATTTTTGGTCTTCTAGCCATTTCGTCGAATACTTTATGCTGGCCTATATGCTATGAGTGTCTCTTAGTGTGGTGTAACAATAAAACACTGAAAAAAATGCACTTCAAAATCATCACTAGGTACGTAAAAAATAAAAAGAGTGGAGTCAGTCCAAGACATGGAATTCACTGTAAAATTCACCTGAAATCCCTTAAATTTGTTCCATAAACTGGTGAGTGAAAATTAACTTTACAATGAGCAAATTTTGCATTCTTATACTCTATAGATTATAAGGATTTATTCTAAATCCTGAACGGGTACGGTCAGGGACTAGTCGATTTTTTTTATTTAGGTTGAAATACAAATCGTCAAGATTTAAATCTAAATCCAAAAATCGACTGGGCCCCAACCACAGTTCAGTGTTTATTTTCAATCCCTGTTATTTAAGGTGCATGTTTTAAGCAAGTTTGACCCATAAAAACGTGGAATTGTGCCTACTGTTTCTGCCGGGTGTAAGTTTGCAAAATTAAATATGATATTTCTTCATTCTTCACTGACGAGGTCCAACCCTAACCCTAACTCTATACCTCTAACAATACCTCTAACTCTTGTCGTCGAAAATGTGGATCAAGTATTGCCAGAGAAAATAAATATCAGGATATACCTGCCTCCTCAGTGTGCCCAGCAAAAACGGTATGGTTTATGCTGATCACAATAATATAGATGATTGGTTGGGGCAATTACACAGAAATTCTTCATTCACAAATCCTGTAGAAATTTGTTTATATTCAAGTTGATATTTCAATTTAATCGCAAAAATTTTGATGAGTTAAAGTTACCTCTTATGAAACATTGTGTATTCTTCACAATCGTCAGCAAAAAGAAAATCACACGACTTTGTATTTCTTTCTTATTATTGTAATATCTATTTTTATTGTATTTTGATAAACATCACGCTATTTTGTCTTAGAGTGGATTGCAACATCTAATATTATGTTTTTTTTTCATGCAACGTAATTGTATTTGAATTTTTATGTTGATTTTTCAAGTTTGATATCAATTATGTTTCAAACCAGTTCCTTCATTTTTGTTTATCTTCATACTGTTCTTTATTTTAACGTCGCTGTTTGTATATGTTTACATTATTTTTCTACTCATGTTTTTATGCAGACGCATAATTGACATTAAGACTTTACGTACCCTGCTGTATTGGGAAAAAATTAATGCCTAAAAGGTTCTGTATTTTATAAATGTGTGCATAATTTCATCGATTAAGAATGAGAGGCCGTTAACACGAAACCCTTGAGGAGGAAAAGGGCGCTAATACCATTCAGTTTGTACAGTGTTAACGACTTTCTCCATTATCATTGGTAGATGTGAATAGTACCTTATCGTTGGTTGAGAATGAGAAGAGTGTTAACCCTAAACCCTTGAGAAGGAAAAGGGCGCTAATACCATTCAGTTTGTACAGTGTTAACGACTTTCTTCATTATCATTGGTAGATGTGAATAGTACCTTATCGTTGGTTGAGAATAAGAAGGGCGTTAACTCTAACCCAGAAGGAAAAGGACGCTAATGACATTCAGTTTGTACAGTATTAAAGTGATAGGCTAACATTGTGGAGCTTCAATTAAAAAAATTGTCAAACTTTGCTATCTGAGCTACATAGTAGTGTTTGAATGGACAAATAAACACCCTGGAATACAAAAGTTTGGAAATCTATGCTTCCACTGGCAAGATATGAATGAATAAAAAATTAATACTCGAGACGAGGAGAAAATAGCCTAGACCTACACTCAGTAAGTCTATAGGAGGAAATGGGTAGGTGAATCCGGTCAACTTACGATTTTCACTTTTTTAAAGCACTAATAATAATCATTTTGAAATACAATTTTTTCAGGGCTTCATTTTTAGACCATATCAAAGACAATGGTAGCATGGGGAATTATGTAGCTCACATTTTTTTTAACTGTGGTAAATGTTAGCCAATGGCTTTAACGACCTCCTGGAGGTTTTAAAGTTGAGGTTCTCATTTGGAACCAATGATCTGTGCGTTGTTGTTCCTTTTTTTTTCCATTTTTCTGTTCCCGCCCACTGTTTTCCATTTATACTCCTTGTTCATATTATCATAACACAACAAAAGCATCAAGACTTTGTCGAAAAAAAACATTACCGATAACTGTTATATGTGAAACACCAGCTATAAATCTGCAAATTGATAGATATGAAAACATTCAGTCTTTTAGATATTACGCCCATCAAATATGCATGCAAAGTCTTCTCTCTAAATGTAAAGAGCAGAATCATTATAGTCAACGGATTTGCCTTCCGTAAATTAAGTGAATTTCGTGTAAATCACACTCGAAAACTTCAACGTGTCTGATTTCAGAACGTGCCTTTCTTTATAAAATCAGAGTGAACAATCAGTTTCGAAAGTCTGATGTATATATTATTATTTGCAACAACGGCTGACTTGAAATTAAATTCTATCCTTTCAATTTGGTTAATAAATTTATTAAACGGGCAGAGGAAGCCACATCCCCATAAACATGAGAATGGTTTTATCAATCACAATTATATCAAAACTTTATGAAGATCGTGACTGAACATACTAAAATGATTACAAAATAACATTATTGGAATTACAGTCATGTACATGTATATAACGGACTGTGCATGATTATGAAAACGCTCAACGTAGATGTAGGTCTATACATAACCATCGTGGTCTACTTACGTGATATAGTTCGTTTTGTCATTTTCATATGAATTTTTTCTTATTAAAGATTAATTTGAAATAATGTTGTGGAACTATACCAGTCCGTTCCATTTACCAGTCTTGAACACTAGCATTCAATATGAGTGTGCCTTTGATAAAAGGGCATCTTTCTTGACTGCTTTTACGCGTGGTGATAGATCGTTCATGTTGTTTCCATGTAAAAGAAACTTCTAAAGATTAACCTAAATTGCTCCTTTGCAACCTCTAGTCTGTTCCATTTACTGGTCATAAGCATTGTCGCATGTTGAGAAAATATCACGGATTCTATACTTCAGAATGAATGGATGAATTTTGAATTACTCTCAGTGTATAAAAGTCACACATTCGCCAATTTTTTTGAAATGCAGTAGTAAACTCTTTTTCATCTACTCTTACAAGAATCAGCATAGAACCATTATGTTTTGGGGTGAGGCTGTATATTATTATTGGCATCTGCTTAATTCCAGCAGCTTCTAATTCCAACAATAATGTTGCCATAGTATATTTATGACTGTGTCGGCGGCACGGGGGGGGGGGCGACTTAGGGGGCACACTCTGAGGTGGATATCATGATCCAAATAAATTAAAGACACTTTATAACAGTGTGGAAGCCCCATTTAAAAAAATTGTCAAACTATGCTATTTGACATACTGACAGTGTTTGGATGGACAAATAAACACCATAGAACACAAAACTTTAGACAGTTATGCAGCCACTCGTAAAATATGTACAGATAAAAATCGGCAAATGAATACTACAATATCAGCTGATATAAAATTCTGCCACACAGCAGTCTGGGGGAAACTGGAATGGTCGGTCAATGATTTTCACTGTTTAAATGCACTTAATGATCGTTTTGAACTACAATTTTTTCAGGGCTTCATTTTTAGAACTTATCAAAGACACTGGTAGCATGAAGAATCATGTAGCTCAGATTGTTTAAACTGGAAACATTGTTATACAATGCCTTTAAATAAGAAATGGAAAATAAAGCAGGAATGTCAAAAAGAAAGAATAAACAGGAAGAAAGGGAGAAGGAATGATAAAATGAATGAAACAATCAAACAAACAAACAAAAACGGTGTAAAGGCAGTGAATCTCTTTTGCAACACTTCAGCAGCACAGCACCTTATTACTCGTGCCTGTAGGCTATTTATGAAGTGAAGCGTCTGTGAAATATAAATATCAGTAATTACCTAGAATTTGAAAAATGCACCAAACATTAACTGCGTGATAGTCTCCATGAGAAGCTCACTGGACTGAGTCAGCTCAGTGGAATTATCGCACTATTTCATTCACTCATTCATTTATAATACTTTTTTTCCCATCCCAAATAATAAATGACACGATAGTGCCCTACAATTCATGATAACGAATTACGTAACATAAACGTCAATATATTAACATATTACATCATACCATAGAAACGATCAATTTAAATAGAAAATGGCATATAATTAAGACGAGCTGCCTTGTGGGGGGGGGGGGATACGGAAAAACTATAAAAAAAAAGTCGAGAAATGAACCAAGGAAAGGAAAAGACAAGAAAATCTATTTGACGAAATAATGAAACTAAAAAATTAAAGGGTACAAATTCAGTTTTGCTATATAGGAGAACACAACTATGTTTGTGGGAAGTTGATATTGCTTTAAATAACATGTTCCTCGTATGATAAAAAAACACACAGGACCTGTAAAATTGCAGGAATTATAAAGTATTTGTCCCAGAAGGCTTGGTAACCTTGGTTGAACAGTAAACTGTGATTTAATAAATATAGATGAGCTTAATCAATTCAACACAAGAACTGCTAATTCAATTGAAAATATAACGGTCACTGTGAGTTCTTGAATGGTATTTTCTTACCAGTATGTTGATACATGTATTTGGACATGTAAACGAGATGCCCTGCCTTTAACCCTTTGAGCGCTAATGGGCGGGAAACGTTTCGGGTGTCAAAATTGATCTATTTATTTATTTATCTATCTATCTATCTATCTATCTATCTATCTATCTATCTATCTATCTATCTATCTATCTATCTATCTATCTATCTATCTATCTAATCTCTGTCTATCTATCTATCAATCAATCAATCTATCTATCTATATCTATTTATCTATCTATCTATCTATCTATCTATCTATCTATCTATCTATCTATCTATCTATCTATCTATCTATTTATTTATCTATCTATAATCTATTTATCTATCTTTGTATCTATTATCTATCTATCTATCTTTTTTTAAATATTAATTTCTCTAATTTCTCTGTCTGTCTATCTATCTATCTATCTACCAATCTATCTAATCTCTGTCTATCTATCTATCAATCAATCTATCTATCAATCAATCTATCTATCTATCTATCTATATCTACATTTATCTATCTATATTTTTCCATATACCTATTTACATGTATAATCTATCTATTTATCTATCTATCTATCTATCTATCTATCTATCTATCTATCTATCTATTTATCTGTCTATCTATCTCTTATGTTTATGTTTATTTTTTTTGGGGGGGGGAGCAAGAGAATATGACAGTTAATTACATTAATTTATTTAGAACTTGAGTAGAATATATAAACACCCCCCGGTTGAAATGGATTACATTAATTATTTTAAGTACATTGTATAATAAGGTTCAATGAGAGACTGATAACCAGTCTACACCGTGGGCGTACTGGGGCATTATGATCAGGGATATATTACATACAAAACAGGTAATACATTAGGAACAACCCAACTCCCAAGGATATCTGGAAGCCTCTTGATCACACGAGTATTGAAGTTAACCTTATGACGGATGGAGGAGACCTACATCATACGACCCATAACATCTAAAAATGTGTTATCTGACGACACCTGGATCTGGTCACGCCCATCCCTATCGCCCCACCAATGAAAATATTGGGGGGGGGGGCAAACATATCGATTTGCTTTCCCCCCCCCCCCATAATTCTGACGACTTGAAAAATTTCACAATATGCAGTACAAGGATATGTTTAAAAAGTATTGGAAAGCACTATAAAACCATTAAATTTAGCGTAAAAATACCATCAAATATACAAAATTTTCGAATTTTCGACGCGCTTTGCGCGCAAAATGCTCTATAGCTATATGGCGCGCAGAGCGCGCCGAAATTTTTTGACTTTTTTCACTTTTGCCCCCCCCCCCAATTCGAAACATGGATCGACGCCCCTGTGTCCTAGTGACTTCGAATGTGATGATATTGAAATGATTTAGATGCATTTAAATTTCCAGAGAGGCATGCTTATCACGTCAGACAACTACAAAATGTTTTCCATTACCTGATCACAATTTGCCCGGCTGATCAGAGCAATGCACTATGATGATTCAGAAACTCGTCCATGTGAAGATTCGTGTTCAAAATATGGAAAAAAAAATCAAGGTCTACAAATCTGGTCAAAGTGACATTAAGAATTAATGATACACGATTTCATGAAATGATTATCTGATATTTCTTAAGTAAAAAAATCGCACAGTGCCATGTAAGTCCCATTTCATCTCAATCTGCATTGACAAAATTGGAATAGTCCTCAATGTAGGTAGGCATGGGCGGCGATGCCGGGTGGGGGGGGGGGGTACGGGGAGGACGTGTCCCTCCCCCCTCAATTTTTTTCTGGGTGGATTTTAATATATATATTTTTCCTTTTTTTTCGATTTTGTTAGTATTTTTAATCTCCACTCCTGTAAAGGTAGGCAAAAGGGATAACCGGAACTTAGTATGCTATTTAAGGTTTTTGTTATTAAAATTCCACGGTCAAACATTTCCTTTCTGTTGCAAAATTATTTGAAAATGATTTGGAGTTAAAATTTGTTGTGTGGCTTTTTGTAGACTCGATTCCTATCCGGTTCATACTTTACTTCAGTACTGATAAATGATTCTTTTTCTCTCCTCACATAAGCAAATTAAGGACAAATCCTTCCAGCCTTGATATTGACACTAGTTAGTGTAAACAGTGGAATATGTTTCAACACATTTGTTTCTTGAGGGTTTTGAATTCTCTTTATTATGTCATTGTTCCTGATTTGATTAGGTCATGCATCATTATTTATCAAATAAATCAAGTATTAGCGTTTAAAGGCAGAGAATATCATTTGCACCCCTCTTCCGGCCGAGCAGGAAAGATAACTTAAGCCCTCAGTGTACATATATTTATGAAGGACATGTCTGTGAAATCTGAAGATCAGTAATTACCTAAAATCTAAAAAAATGCACCTACACATAAATGTCTTTCTGCCTCCCTATATCAGTTACACCCATCTGAACCTTAGTAATCATATTGGTCCACTAATCCGCATGAGACTTACGCATGAAATTTGTGATGTTCATAAATGCACACACATTTGTGAAATGCAAATAAATTTTACATATCATAATTTGATGATGAAAGAAGACGACTAGACTAGTAGAATGTTTTTGTCTATGAGGCAATATTATTAAAAAGGCCACTACATTCCATTAAAATATCTTTCTTGCTCCTATACTTTGCAGAAGGTTCTTAGATGGTATTTTCTCAGGGTATACAATGTAATTGTTTAGGCATGCAAAAGAGAGGCCTGGCCTTTAAGCAAAACCCGATTAATCCCCACCTTTAAACTAAACACGATAATATACTCGTGAAGTCATTTGATGATATTATGACGATTTTGATTTTCCTCGTTGAGATAAAGCGTTTTTGTTTTTTAGAGAGATGGCGGTCTCACACGCCTAATCAATCGAGAAAATTAAAGGCAAGGTTCACAGAACAATGAGAGAAACATATTAACGAAAGTTTGGCGAAAATCCAGCAAAGAATAAGAGAGTTATGAGGTTTCAAAGTTTTAAATTTGTGACGTCACATGCGAGCAGCTCCCAACAAATCATGTAATATAAATTCTACAAATTGTTTTTTTAATGGTTCATGATAACTGAATGTCACTTTCCACAGAAGCATGTATGAAATAATGTTTCTGATAATATATTGAGTGCACAGGTAAAATCATTTTCAAATTTCGGAGAAAACGGTACCTTTATGGAATTTATATCACATGACATATAGGGAGCTGCTCGCATGTGACGTCACAAATTCAAAACTTTGAAACCTCATAACTCTGTTATTCTTTGGTGGATTTTCGCCAAACTTTCATTGATGTGTTTCTCTTATTGTTCTGCTTTTATTAAAACCAACTTGATGTCAGGGTGAACCTTGCCTTTAAGTGTACATTCGACCGGACTGTCAGGAAGAGGTGGCTTTGATAGCGTATTTGATTATATTTTCTGGAAAGGGCTGGAGAGGATTTTCATTGCTATTGAGATGAACTAAATGGGGGGGGGGGGGGAACTAACCAGTATATGGAGCGAATTGATGACACAAAATCAACTTACAAATCAGGATAATCTGCTGTGTAATGACAATGTACGTGGTATTCGTGTGCAGTGCGAATT
>JZLH01S0634960.1:0-11642 GCA_001188425.1 Eucidaris tribuloides | reverse complement strand
TCATCATCATCATCATCATCATCATCACCATCCTTTTTTGGGGGGAGGGGGAGGGGAAGGGGCAGGTTAATCCTTTTGGAAATAACCAAATATGGCAAATATTTTTTGGTGGATATCAAAGGCTAATAAAATGATTGGGAACACTTGGAAATGCCCCAAGAATCAATTGAATTCAGCCATATACCAATGTATACATGTACACTACATGGACCTGGACTGTAGTCTAAATCTTGGCTGGTAGGATTGTCTTGATTCTTGAATTTGTTAACTTTGTTTACAGCGCAGCTGAATATATACACATAGTAGCTGCGCTATATAAATTTATATTTATTATTATTTGTTATTTATTACTTAGGGAGAATCATGCATGAACATACCAAATTAGTAATTACAGAAAAACTTTCATGCCTCAATAGAAATTCATCCCCAAGAAAGCTACACAAGAAATTCCCTATCAAATTGTGCACTGATGGTAGTCAATATTTGACCACAATTTTTTCACAGCAAAATGCTTGCTTAGTTTACTTGATTTGAGCTTACTGTAGTTTTTACCCCAAATTAAGGTTTACCTCTAATCATGCTATATCTTCTTCACATGAGTTACTTAAACTTATTACTTATTTTTTTTTTCAGAATGACAGGAATTATAGTTCAAATGTGTGCAGCAGTGTGACACAACCATGGTAAGTACGAGGTCGTCTACATGTATGTAATTGCCAAAAATTACTTGAATGTTTGAACTACATTCTGTACAACTATGTGGGTCACAAAGAGTTAAAGTAGAATACATTCCATGTAATGAATAATATACTGATAATGCAGGTGCATACATTTTTTTTCTTACCTCGATGTCACAACCAGGAAAAAAAGTGTCATCTAGTTGGAAAGAGTAAGGTTCTTTTACCAGTGCAAATTGTTGGGACATGCAAAAAAACAAACATACAAACAAACAAACAAACAAAAACCAAAAAGAAACAATAAAAAAACCCAGCTTATCACATTCGAATTTGGTTCCATGCTGCAAATGGATGCAAACAACAAAGAAAAGATTTGACAGAAGGTTTTATGCCATGGTGCAAATCAAAGTGGAAATCACCCCCCCCCCAAAAAAAAAAGAAGAAGAAGAAAAAATGCTATTTCATAAGTTGTTGATGACCATGTACAATGTAGGTAGGGCTCGATCTGCACTAATCTTTTTGGCTAGTTGCCCCATTGGTAGGGACAGTGATTTTCTGCGATAACGGAAAACGGACGGAATTTCCGGAAATCACAACTTGAAACGGAAAATGAGTTTGTTTTCAAAGACGGGGAAAATCTTACGGAAAACGCCTGCTTTTTTCCTCAAAATTTTATTCACTTTTTGAAAGAAAAAACAGCGAAACTTCAGAAGCAAAAATCAGAAAAAAAGTTGACACAAAAACACAGAAACAGTGAGAAATATTTGTTTCAAGTTTTCATTTACAGTAAATATAATTGTCATTTTTTTTCATGACATACAAAGTCTATGGTAAAACGGAATTTCTATTTTTCAGACAAGTTGAAACGGAATTCCAGAGTTTTGGAAACGGAAAAGGCCTTTTCTTGAAATCACTGTCCCTACATTGGGCAAGCATACTTTTTGTTTTCGTTCAGTTACTTGCCCGAACAAAATTTGTACTTGCCCAAGTGAATAAAATGTGTGGTAATTGTATTACTGGTGAGATAGTTGTTTGTTCAAGAGTTTTGACAGATTCTATTCAATTGGAATTTACACTAAAATTGAAACTGAATTGAAAAGCACACATCTTTAATACCCTCTTGATTATGGAGTTGAAAATTTTACTTACCGATTTGGGCAAGTGAAATTAAATTTCATTAATTTTTACTTGCCCAGGAGCTAAATTTACTTTCCCTGGGCAAGCGGGCAAGTGTTCGCGTCGAGCCCTGTCGCAGGTGTCATGGCTGATTATGAAATAGGGTTTGTGTTCAGTCCTGTTTCCGAGTTTAGAGTTGTGACATCATATCCTGTTTGTGTACCAGCATTTACAGTGCATTGTTGAATCTCAGTGTTGATGTATGACCCTGTAACCTTTACCTTGTAAATCAGCCTAGGTAGAGATGGATCATGCTTCATGATAGGTAAGGCCATTGATTTTCCATCATATGGAACAAATTCTCAGAAACTTTGCACAAATAGAAAACAGTAAATTTCACTGAAAAAGGGTTTTTACTTACATGTAAATAGTAAAAATGAAATATTAATGACAAAGAAAACAAAAACAAAGAATATAGCAAACTTGTCTAAATTAGAGGAAAAAATCTGTTGATTAGAAGGGGAAAAAGATGAAAGTATGGAATTCAAGTAAGAACCCTTCTTAATGGTGATGTGTAGTTTGCATGTTACAGTTAACAGTTTTAATATTGTTTTGGGGATAGAGCCTACATGTAGAACACAGAATTTGACTTGAGAGGACTCAGAAAACTTTAACTTATGCACCATTTTTCATGCCTCTGTTTTTGAGGAAATTCAAACTCTGTTTGGTAATAATTTCCAGTATGCTTTCTACAACGTTCATGCAGACATCCACCTTCACATATACAGTACTTGTACAAAAAAATCAAGGTAATGTTGATATGTACATGTACTTGTATCTAGCTTG
Source organism: Eucidaris tribuloides (assembly GCA_001188425.1). Classification (NCBI taxonomy): domain Eukaryota; kingdom Metazoa; phylum Echinodermata; class Echinoidea; order Cidaroida; family Cidaridae; genus Eucidaris; species Eucidaris tribuloides. The sequence continues at coordinate 9,003 of JZLH01S0634960.1, read as the reverse complement.
TTTCCCCTTTTTATATCAGAAAGATTTGATTAAAAGTCAACACATAAATGACATTATTATATTATTACTACCTGTAAGGCAAAGCTACAGAGGCCTATCCTATACATTTTTGTTGTTCTTTGTTGTTCTTTCAGTATCACTCCGTGAATATTACATGTAAAGTTCATGTACATGTAGTTTTGTTGCATTAGTACTGAGAAGGTTCATATAAAAATGTAGGTTTAGTAAATTTTTCTTTATACATTGGTCACATATACCATGGTCCATGGATACCTTCAATCATTTCAGCACCAAGATAATTAACCCGTTCGCTGCAGGAACCGGATGTGTCCTGTGTTAACTCTATGGGATTTTCAGAATCTCGGAGGCAACAGGTTAACTTGTGAAAACTCAATCTGAACTTCTCCCATTTCTCTTATCAACAAGATCAATACCGTCACCAACAAATTAACAATTTACAATGCATGGACAATCAGAGAGGAATATCTTTTTTTGAACATCAACAGTCCCTAAATGTGTTATTTACAGTTTAATTGATAATGGAATGCGTGAGATTACAGGGTTATTTCTGTTTCCTTAGCAATAAGTGTTTATTTGGTGCAGGTCTGAATGATAAACGTCAGACTATGGTTTTGATCAAAATGACAAATATTTGATCTTTTTTTCTAAAGTATTGTATTGTCATGCCAGACTTCAGAAAACAATATCAAACTAACAAAAATTGTAGGCATATTTGTGATTTTGTTCAGTGAACATACATGTACATGTATCACTACAGCTTATGTAGATTTACTACAGTATTTGGCCAAATATCATTGGGGGGGGGGGGGCATTTTTTAATAAGTTAAATTTCTCAAAATGGAAGCATTTCAGAGCATCTGATTTTCAGGACATTAAAACAGAGATAGCATTTGCCTTTCTAAAAAAACATATCTGGAGAAAAATTAATTTAACATTTACTAAAAACAAATACTGTAATGCCTTTAATTTCTATCTTCTGTTGATAGTCTCGATTCCAGACTGTATGACATTTTCTCCCTCCGAGTAGCAGTGCGGATGTGAAGCACCTGCACAATGTGATAGCATGGTTCTTAAGAATTTTTTCTTTTTTCTTTATTTTCCTGATCACTCCAATCTTTTGTATATATTATGATTTATCTTTGATTTGTTTATGTAACCTACATAGTCAAATTTGATGTAAAGGATTTGTATGTTGTTGATTTATTAATAAAAACATAAATAAAAAAAAGATAATAAAAAAAAAGAACTCTACCTTAGAGTGCTAGTCTTAGTTCAAGACAATTACCTGATGATAGTAGACCTAATTTCTCTAGGAAATAGGATACATTCTTGCATCTGGAAGTCAGACTACATTGTTTAATGCATTATTTGCCAGTTTGCATAATTGCACCAAGACCTGTATACTTGAACTGATATTAATGAGAGTAGGCCTACCTATAAATCCTATAAAAGAATGCTGCCAAGTAGAGACTTACATGTAGTATACTAGCATTGATAGGAAAGAGTGGACATACTTCCCCTTTATTCTAGATCAAACTTGTGATCTTCAAATAATGCAATGATTGATGCCTCAATTGTTCCTTGTCAAAATTTAACATGTCCGTGTTTTTTTTTGGTTAAATGACAGATACCTAAACCCTATCTCATTGAATACTGTTTTAAGGTTCACAATCAAATTTTCTTAAATTACAAAGTTGTGCAGAAATTTCCTCGTCAGTCTTGGCTAACGACCTGTTGGCAATTTGACATGTTCTTTTGTGCTGATTTCAACAAAGCAATATCGTTGAGCTTTGTTTGGATTAGTTTGAATTCTCCATATTGCATATACTGTACCTGATATTCACCCATTATCCTGGACTGTTTGCATTCTTGTTTACTTCCGTTCCGACTCACAACAGAGGTGGCAACGTTAATTTAATACTGCCAATCAGTTTCAGTTGTATTATCCCTTTTTCTTTCTTTTTGCGTAGTTGAACTAGCTCTGCCCTGCTTATAGTGGAGCAGATAACCCGAAGAATCGTTCAGTTGAGTGATACAAGCATAAGAAATTTGCACACATTGTAGAGTTTAAGGTCGCTCTTTCAGAAAAAGATTCCCTGGCCACGAAAAATTCCCAAAGATGGCGGCGCATGTTTCCAAGATGGCCTGCCAGGATGACATTTATTATGAGATAAGTTGCCAGTGTTTTTTTTGGATATGTGTCAAAATTGAGTAAAAGTTCACACTTTTTAAACTTGGTGTGAAAAGATCATAGGAATCTGAAGCCAGCAAAAAGGTCAAAGATCAGAGGCAGTGGTCAATGACATTTCTGAATCACAATGTTAATTTTTTGAGCAAGTTTCTATTATTTTTCCATAACCTTGGCCCGTTTCTACACACATTGTGACAAACTTGCGGTGATAAGATGTCTCATAGGAAATTGAAGGTAAATAACGTTCATTCAAAAGGTCAGCCTTCAGGGTCATGACATTTTAAACACAGGTTAATTCTTTGAGCACGGTTTCTATTATGCCATACTTTGGCTCCGCGCATTTGCACAATTGTGATCAAACTGGGTGGTAGATGTCTCATATGAAGCAAAGGTCAACGCGAAGGTCAAAGGTCACAGGCAGGGGTCAACGACTCTTTGAGCCCAATGTCAATTTTTGGGTAAGTATCTATTATGTCCCATAACTTTGCTCCCATTTGCACAATTCGTGGCCAAACGTCGGGTGGTAGCTGTCTCATAGAAGGCTGAAGGTCACCAAGAGGTCAACGGTCACTGGCAGGGTCATAACCTTTTGAGCCATGTATTTGGGGCAGTTTATATGTCCCATAACTTCGCCCCCATTTGCACAATTGTGACTAAACTTGGGTGGTAGATGTCTCATAGAGAGCTAATATCACCGAAACGTCAAAGGTCATTGGCAGGGGTCAACAACCTTTTTGAGCCAAGTGCTAAGTTTTTTAAGCAAGTTTCTATTATGTCCTATAAAAGAAAAAAAAAGATCCTGGCCACACAAAAAATCCAAGATGGCAGTCATTTTCCAAGATGGCTGCCAGATGACCGCATCATTATGAGATATTTGCCAAGTTTTTTGTTGAATGTGGGTCAAAATTGAGTTAAATGTTAAGATTTTTAGACCTTTTACCTTGCCGACAGTGAATATAATTTAACAAAAAATCGGATATGGCTGCCTTTTTCTAAGATGGCCGCTAAATACCGATGTCATGCAACTACACATATCGTCGTCGATATGTCCAGATGTTTGATTGATCCAACCACTCTATTCAGAAAAGCATATGGCATTATTTTCTGTTAACCCCTTTATTCAAGAAAAGTAAACATAAAATCTGAACAAGGTAACAGTATCTGCCCCAAATTTTATCTTAATAATCTCTTACAAACTCTTCAAATGACATGACATAGAGCTTATTAAATGTATTATTCCAGGAGTCTAGTTGTATCAAAAATATATTTAAAACAATCATTTACCCCAGTGTATCTGCATTCTTCAACTTGAACATAAAACTTAATTGGTCCACTACATGAAAAAAAAATCAAGAGTTAACGCTGATGCAATTAAAGTATTAAATCCCCTTCCCTTTCCCAATCTTGAACCTGAGAGATCCTCTCTACGTTTCCTGAATTCGAAAAATAAATATCAAATTAAGGTAATTTGTTTTAATATTTTGATAAATACTTCAACTGGTATCACACTTTGAAAGAAAGCCTCTAGCATAAGAACTATGATGAGTGTTTCACCCATGGAGATCCACTATTCACCTTGATCCTCATTCCTTTGCAACGTAACTAACGTTAAAATGGCCTATCATTCAAACTTTATATTCCAACTCAAAAGTAATAACTAAATAATAATAATTCTAATCTTAACCTCTTTTGTCCGAATTGAATGCTGAACTACCTTTTACTATCATTGATCAACATCCACCTTGGTGTGCCTGACAAATTTAATCACAGGAGCAACTGTAGAGCGGAGTGTAGCTTAATCCATTTTCACACTCTTGCATCTTCTACATCATTCCTTTTAAACCATTGGAAAAGTTCGGCTTCCTCAAACCGCCATAAACATAGAACTACCTGTGTTTTTTAAACCCCAAATTTTAATTCTTACCTTCTGGGCTTCCCATCTGCTGTAACTACTGCGCTGTTCACCTTACAATCCTTGATCTTACGGAATAACATTGACAATGTTAATCAATTTTCTGACTTAAGGAATCTAATCTCTACTGGCGTGGACTATTTTTCACTAAAGGCCACTTTTGTTATTTGACACGTGAATTAAACTTCGGACAAAATAATTTGACCCATAAATACAGACATTAATGTTTGAAAACAACACGAGACCAGACAAAAATATTTCAGATAGAGGCACATAGAAAGTAGCTTGGCAGCTACGTTGTCACTATGGTAAACAAGGACAAGGTGATGCCAAAATGTGTCTCGCCCAGTTTCGCGTACATATAATCTTGCTAAAAAAGTTCACAATGGGTTCAAAAGATTTTTGACCCTGTCTGCGACCTTTGAACTATTGGTGACCTCCTGCTTCGTATGAGACATCCACCACCAAGTTCGGTCACAATTGGCGAAAGGGGCAAAGTTACGGGACATAATGAAAAGTTGCTAAAAACATTACATTTGCTCAAAAAAGGTCTTTGACCCCTGCCAGTGACCTTTGACTTTTGGTGACATTCAGATTCCATGAGACATCTACATCCAAGTTTTGGTCGCAATTATGCAAATTATGCAAAGTTATGGACCATATAGAAACTTGCTCAAAAACTAACATTGGGCTCAAAAAGGTCATTGACCCAAGGTGACCTTTGACCCTTTTGTGACCTTCAGCTTCTATGAGACTCTACTACCCAAATTTGGTCACAATTATGCAATTGGGGGCAACATGACAGAAACTCGCTCAAAAAGTCAACATTTGGTCAATAAGGTCATTGACCCAAGGTGACCTTTGACCTTTTGGTGACTTAAGCTCCCTTTTAGACATCTACCACCAAGTTTAATCACAATTGTGCAATTGGGGGCAACATGATAGAAACTTGCTCAAAAAAAAACTTAACATTGAACTCAAACAAGTCATGAACCCTGCCAATGACCTTTGACCTTTGATGACCCTTTGCTCCCATGAGACATCTACCCCAAGGTCAAAATTAAAATTTTAATCAATTTTGACCACATCCAACAAAATTTGGCAATATATCATAATTATGTTGTCACCTGGCAGCCTCTTGGAAAATGGCACCATCTTGGATTTTTTTCGTGGCCAGGATCTTTTTCTGAAAGAGTGACTTGACTCTATATTCCCACCAATTTCATGCTTGTATCATCAACTGAACGATTATGGCTCAAAATCGCTTTTATTGCTCCACTATATGAAGAAAAGGCTCATGCAAACACACATGAATGAAACTCTGACTTCATCTCAAATGTAAAAAAAATAAAGTGGAATAATGTGATTGCAAAATAATGAAAACAACAGAGGTTTTTAAATACTGCATCTTTTAACACGCACAAATAAGATATCAGATGTGAACAAGTTGGCAAATCATACCAGAGAATCGCAATTCTCCCTATCGCATATAGCCGATATCAAGCGATATCACCTCGCGATACCGATATCTGATCGATCGCTCTTGGGATGTATACTTCCGGTTCCGGTAAATTGTACAGTGAAACACACAAAACACGTCATTTCGAACCTTGTCAAATTCGTAATATTAATACCTCATACCCAAGCAAACATGGATTGACCTGATGAACAATGTTTGTGTCACGATTAAATGACTTTCTTAGTGAAAGAAATGTTCCTACGACCAATAAAAGGAAGGAATGAACTCGAAACTCTGGCCAGGAAAGCCGCGAATGTTTACCCCGTGAGAGAGGAATGCGACCACGCACATCCCGAGTCGGAACAGTAACTCCGGTGTGTGAGGACAGCCGATAGCTCCATTTTTTTACCTAAATGGAAGGGTTGTTACATGGACGAAAGACTTGAAAAAAATATTATTCGTGACATTGTAAGAAAGATTTTGACACGATCCACGAGTACTTTAGCGTTCACTGCGTATCGTGCTTCCGTAAACCGCAAGTTGATTTCCCGAGAATTAAGGGTAAAAAAATTAGAGCGCCACATGCGTTCAGATTTGGATAGCTATATGTGATAGGGAGAATTATCTGAGTCTGACCCCAATGGTCTCTATGATATGGGGAATTATGATGTGGTTCACTATACAGTGTATGACCGTTTTCACATGCCGACCAAATTATGATTACAAACATGATTGCTATCACTGATTACATGCCTCGTGCGTCCATCACAGTTGATCGGAGAACTCGTCAAATTTGGCAGAAAGTCCATAAAACTTTGCATCTTGACTAGTCTGAATGCCTGGGTGATTGATCAACTGTAACAATTTGAAATAACATCAGAGAAATTAATATCTGGCAAAGTTTGACGGTGAATGAAATATAGGAGACACTAACAACAAAGATTGCTCTCTTGTAAGGAGAGAAACTTGCAGTCTACATATTTCAGATCAATGTGGGCGGATGCTTTACAACTGCTAATTTGTGACTACAACTTTCTTTTCTCATAGGGTAGCTTTCTACAGCTAAATACCTAGCAAATGAAATTGAAATACAAGCACCGCAGTCCTTTAACAATTTTTTTTTCAATGTAATTTTCATGTAATCAATGAATTAGTTCCCATTTGCAGAAAGTGAATAATGCAGAGAATAATTGGTTAAATTTCTATGAATAACCACATGTTTTGTCCAAACAGATAAATGACTCATTAAAACCAAGTGGTAGTTTTAAGTTCCAATTATGTTTGTTTCATGTTGGTGTTGAAACATTGCTACTAGTTTGCACTTGAGAAGATGTTAGAATGATTGGTAGTGATAAAAGATTTCAAGTAATTCCATTGCTATCTAAATATTTGTGCATTAATGAGTGATTTTGAAATTGCACCAGTAATAATATTTTAACACTGATGTTACCATATTGACACAAGTGGGAAGGAATCACAATTATGTTGTTTCATAAAACAGAATTGTTTGAAGAACAACCATAAACTGTTTATGCATAGTTAACCAGTTTTGAATGATAAAGCAGGATCCATGTTAACTCATTGCCTCTGAGATTCTTAAAATCCCACAGAGTTAACACAGGACACATCCAGATCCCGAAGCCAACGGGTTAATAACAATGTCATATTGTCCTTTACCCTCCTTATGATAAATATGATTCTTTTACTGGGTCAGGTATGCATTTCAAACTTCCTCTTCCTTCATGTCAGTGTATAGTGGAGAATTTTTTTTTATGTCACTGTCTTCCCATATGGAATATCATCGCAATCTGTCAGTTTTCATTGTCTGTTACAGTTAACAAGAAATTGTGATCCTACACCATTTGCAGTTTACAGCATTAGTAATTAGTATGTGTGTGGAAGAAATCTTGTAATTGGCGTTTTATACATTTGTCTCATTTGTGGCATAGTTGATAAATGGATAACGTGACTTCCATCATCTGGTAAGATGGTTTTGCTTCAGTTTTCTTTTCTTTATTGTTTTTACTGTTTTAAGGATGAGTGATTTCAGTATGATGTTTATGAAAGTGTCTTCCATTTGAAGTTTTCAATGCTAGATTTTTGCTAAATAAGTCATTAGTTGATAAATTGATAGTTAAAATTTTATATGCCTCTACAGCAAAGTTAAGCAACAGGTATATGTATTATATTTTGGGTTTGCCTGCTTGGTTGATAAACTGCAGATCATTTCGTAACCGTGTTCAAGCTAGGGCTGGCCGATGTTTAGATAATATCGAAATTACAGGATGTTGAAAAAATATCGTCTACACGATAATGATTCTCAACATTAAAAAAAAAACTCCGTAGCTATTATCTGCACACGAGTGCTACTGTCTGTAGACAGGGAGGTGGGGGACAGAAGAGACACCTCCATTCTCTTTAGTTATCAAACTTGTATTGAAAGTGGTAGAGCATTTATATAACTATCAACAATCATAACTCCTCTATCAACATGCTGCCCACCAAAAATGTAAACAATCAGCACCATGAATCTCCTGATCTAGTTACAAGAGGGTCTACAGAAAGCAACATTGTTTTGATAACAGCCCTACAGACTAGGGCTGCAAGTTCAGCCTAAAATAGATTTATCTTCTTCATCACAAATCTGTTTTTCAACTCTGGCGATAAATCGTGTTATCCACGATGTTCTTTCCACGATAATCGAATGAGGTTCAGATCAAATTTTGCCACCCCTAGTTCAAGCTATTGCTGAACATTGCTGATAAAACTTATTTGTTTGGGTTGATATTAAATCAATGACACATTACATGTACAAGGTACAAATAGCTGATGGAATATCACTCGAAACTTCAGAATCTGATCTTTCTGATGAGGTATAATTCAGATTGCTTTAACACCTTTAACCCTTTGGATGGTAAAATGTAAAATATAGTCGAAAATCTCGGGGGTCCCCCCAAGTTTTTCATTAATTAATTAAACAAAACTAAAGACTTCAGAATCTGTTATTGGTGTGATATGACCTTTGGGCATAAACCTTTCAAATTTAAAAAAAAAATCGCCAAAACTAAACTTGTTCTTTAATATAAAAGGCATATTAGGGTCTTTCACAAAAAATACCAGCAGGGGACGGACAAACTTCTATCTGCTCTGCACAAAGTAGTACACTGAGATGAAAGCTGTAATATCTGATGTTGGTTGCATGAAACAAAAGGAGATAATTAACTCATTGGAGATTAAAGTGTGAGTTCACTCATAGACTGGAGATTAAAGTGTGAGTTCACTCATGTTGGGGTCTATGGAAAATGCGTGCACTTATAGTGAAATCAAATCATCTCCAATGGGTAGAAAAAAAGGGAAATTCAGCATAGTTTTAGTTTCTACACTGCAAAGAGTCTTCAAAATGTGAATTCCTTTTGTGTG
>JZLH01S0634951.1:29512-44187 GCA_001188425.1 Eucidaris tribuloides | reverse complement strand
CGTAGTGAGCCTTTGAGCCTCCGGGACTCGGCAACTTATTTCTTCCCAAGGCCCGTCACGGATACCGCGATAGATCGTAAGAAAACTTAGCAAGACGTAATAAAACTTGAATACGGAGTAAAGGCTCGTTTACACTATGTTCCCGGCGGCCACGACAACCACGTTCAGGCCACCGTGGACAAAACGGGATGGACGTGAGACCACGTGGGAGGACGGGCTGGGCAAACGTGACAGTCCGCGTTGCCGTGAATGCCGGGCCAGATTTTTTAACCGTCAAAAACTTTGCCACGGTAGTCACGGTGAGGATGAGAAACCTAGTAGGCCGTAGGAAAACAAGGGGAACGCAATAAAACTCGACAATACTTTATAGGCCGTAACATCACTTGGAGGTGATCCGAAGCGGGTCTTTCCACGTGGTCTCACGTCCATCCCGTTTTGTCCACGGTGGCCTGAAACGTGGTTGCCGTGGCCGCCGGGAACATAGTGTAAACGCGGCATACGTTGTAAACGTCGGCAACACGCCAAGCATTCGTTGGTAAAAGTTATCTATAACTTATCGAAACGTTCTAGATAAATTATACGTTATATGTACGTCCAACTCGTTATGAACACGCTATGCATGCGTCCAAAATTATATGCTGGCGTTTTACCCCCAATTTGATACGTCAGGCGTACGCTGGCTAAATGGTCAAGGTGTGATAGCGCCATTAGACAAAAATAGTGTTCTGAGCAAAGACAGTACGGGTACGTGGTAGATGATAAGAGTGACATTGCCTAATAGGATAGGAATGAATGTCATTATTTCAGACAAATAAAGATATGATGGCACTCGGTAAATCTTTTTTTGATAATTAATACATGAATATACCCAAATTGTACTTGTAAAGGTCAGTAATTTTGGGTAGTTTGCTGTTATAAAATAATAGATTTGTGTGGGAACGATAACCGGCATAATTAATTATTCTAACAGCACGTTTTTGTGCAAGTAATAATTGATAAATTAGAACATATGAACTGTTGCCCCAAGTCAAAATTCCATAATTTAAATAAGGTAATATCACGGTTGAATATAACGAATGAAGTATATATTTTGGAAATACACTTCTGAGTTTTCCAATAACTCCAATGTTTTTAGATCAAATTTTGTTGAGATTGCTAATGTGGAGGTTCCATGATAGTTTATCATCTATAAGAATGCCTAAGAATTAAGTTAAATTGACTTGCATAAGACTTGAGTTGTTGAGTAGTACATGACCCGGAAGTGTAATTTGATTATATAAGTGATGACAATTTTAGGGTTCAAATAGGCCCTACACAAATAAAAAGTGCGTTTAACAGATTTTCTTAACCGACTTTTTTTTTTATGAAAGAGCTTTCTGGCGCTTCAAAATAATGTACAGATTTTTTTTTTATTGATTTGTTATTGCAAATTTGTTCCAAAGTCGTAGTTTCTTTCAAATGACAATTCCCCATTGTTTGACCGCCAAAACGGACAAAATTGTGCGGTAGGATACATACAAGCGTGAAATAAAAATAATTTATGGGGCAGGTAAGATGTGTTATACAATAAATAATGTGAAGGCTAGACCCTTCACAGCATTGAATCAGTCGACAAAAAGTAAATTCGAGAGTAGTCAGGAGACTATGTTAAGGAGCTTGGTGGGTTTTACAGAAGGTCGTGTAATGTATATCTACAACCAGCATATTACTTGAATGTTATGACATCAACCTATTTCAATTTATATTCACAGCTCGATTGCACACTTCACTAAAATCCCTGCGTTTATCACCAGCGTTTCTGAATATTTTGGTAAGTTTAACAGAAAAGATTATAGTTAATATGCTGTTTGTTCATAGAGTGACAAGGTGGCCGCATTTGCTGTAAAACAATAGGCCATCTTTTTGTTCATAACAGGTATGATATAGGGATATAGGGCACTGGCATAGCCAGGGGGTATACAAGGGTTACCCCCCCCCCTTATTCAGCCGTTAAAAAAAAACTAGAATAAAAGTCACAGACAAATCACGGCACACACGCTGGTGCATCAATCCATTTACGGATAAGGGGGGGGGAAGCAATATTTTCATTGACGTGGTAATAAGTGTCGAAATTTGCAATATACGCTAGCAATTTTTTCGCCACAAAATTATATATCGTGAAATAGTTCAATGGTTTTGTAGTGCCTTGCGCTATTTTGTATTACGTTTTAAGAATAATTCAATTTGTCAATCTTTTTTTTCTGTAGGAGGGGGGCAAAAGTAAGAAAAATGTCAAAATTTTCGATTAACACCTAACTGTCAGAAGGGACAATGATTCCTGGCAGTACGGACATATAATCTTAATACGAAAAGTACCTCGTCATTAGCTCATACAGGATGAGTTTATTATGGGTACTAACAAAAATAATCAGGCGGGTAAGATATTTAAAGCAGATATTCCTGCCACAGTTAACTTTTTACACACTGAATTTATTTTGAGGGAATAAGAATGGCAATTGTTCTGTTCATATTTTCTTTGAATTTTGCTTTCCTTATTGCGGTATTGAAAATGGTAATTTTTCTAAAGATGTAACTTAAGCACACTACCTTTTTTTAATGTCTCCTGTTCCAAGGTGAAGGAGAAAAATAATTTTTATGATTGTTGAATTTAATTGTACAATTGCGCACAAGTGCATCATTAGCGCGCAAAGGGTTAAAATAATGTGTGTGTGTCTGCGTGTGTGTATGTGCGTGTATGTGCGTGTATATGTGAACGTGTGACTATCTCCATACCAACAAAGCTGACGGCGTTATTAGGTTGCTCCGGATAGCACTATGGTCATTAGTGACTAATGGTTTTATACCAAGATGTGGACCATTGATATTGAAGTGACAAATGTACTAAAAAAAAATCACCTGTCACATTTCTGGAGCGATAGCCTTTATGCTCTGCTGATCATGATGCTAGTGATACGACGACATTATTTGATTAATATAAAACAAAAAAGATGATTTCTTTTTATTCATTAACATTAGTTGAGATGTATATGCAAAGGCCGGGAAATATATTGAGCCTATTAAAGAAAATATTATGTGGGACAAAAAAAAAGATAATGGTTGATACAATACTACAAAGAAAATGATTGGAAGAAACGCTTTCTGAGTGTCTTGTGATCTGGCACATACTAATCTACTAAAGTTCTAACAAATGTTACAGACGCACCTGGTTTTCGTGCACCAACTCCCACCCCACCCCCACCCCCACCCCCTGGTTTTCGAGCACCAACTCCCACCCTACCCCCTATCTTTTGAGGACATGATGTTGACAAGTTAACCGGCCTTCAATGCATTTTTTTTAATTACAGGTGGTGACCTTATGCTGGTAATCTCTCAACAAGACGATGTGGAAAAAGAGGAGTCTATTTTGAAAAAAACTGAGATCCCCGAAAAAAGTGTTCGGATTTGGAGATTCAATAAATGCACTGGGTACAATAGCACAGAAGATCCTGAAAGAAGCATTGAAATGCTTGAGTTCTTGTGGGAGTGTCTTGAGATTGGTGAACGTAACATAAAATTCAGACGGGTGGAAGAGAAGAAGATGATAAAGATAAAAGTTTCAATCTTTTAAAGGTCATACCTATGTGGTGATAGCAGCCTCGTCCACTGTGCAAAATTTGAAAAGGAACAAATTAGAACCTTTTAAAGTGAGCAAATATTAACCCAAGCATGATATAATTTTCAATCATGGGTCAAATGTGTACACATAAACATGTAAATATGCACCCACACGGATTCAATGGGCACCGGTGATGGTTGAAATCTAGACCTTTTTATCGTTCACGCAACTGACGCACTTTTTGCACACTTAAACGGTTCAGGTAATTCATACTTATTCAGCACTATGGGTGCAATTTTGCATCTTTGAAGGGTTCACACATTTCTACACTTCTCAATCAAAAAGATACTGGTTGATACAATACTACAATATCTAAAGTGAGGTTCAATTTTATCAACCAAGCACAAAATCTGGCATTTGTAGCATCTTGCATCTGTTTTCGTCAATAAGATTTCATACATCGGAAGTTGTAAAAAGCAATAAAACAAAATCGAGTTACCATTAGCAGTGAAAGAACATGAGAACATGTATTTCATTACACACAGAGTAAAGAGCAGTTTCATTTTCTTATTTTTTTTTCGTTCATATACTCGCATCTTGCTGTGACAAACCCTCTACACATATTGATATGCAAATATGAAGTAATAACCAAGTAATTCCTGGCGTATATTTCGTCTATAATAATAATTATAGTCCAAATTAAAAGCAGCTTTAACATTTTCTTCTTATTTGAGATATACATGTATATAAACACAACAAAAAAAGTAACTACCCCCTTTTTCAAACTACCATAACTTTTTAACGAAATAAGTTTTGCAAATTAATTTAGCAGGAACATTTCTACACTTATTGACTAACCTCTGTGTGAAAATAAGATTAATCCGTCAAACCATACATGAGTGAGCATGCATTAAAAGCAAAAATGTCACTTTTCAAAAGTCACAAGAGTCATCTCTTATGCCAAAATAATGGCAAATAATGGTATTTTTTGCTTTATTTATAAAGTATGCTCACTGAACCATGACATGGTTACAACCTCTTATGTTCGTACAACATGTAAAGATACATTTTGCTGAAAAATATTCGATTTCGTTTTTTCAATAAACTTAATGGATTTTACAATTTCAGAATTGGGGAAGGATGGAGTTTTTTAAATTGAGCTCACTGAAGCGTAAAATATGCGGAGTACCAAAAAAGGTGTAAAGGGGTCAAACGATAAATAAATAACATAAATAGCGCTTAATCATTCAACCAAAACAGAATTTGTCAAAATCCTGCATCACAAATCCCTCAAAATGACCCTTGTAACTTTTGAAAAGTGACATTTTTTGCCTTTGATACGTGCTCACTCATGACTTGACGGATCAATCACATTTTCACACAAAAGTTAGTCAATCAGTGCAAGAACACCCTTGCCAAATGTTATTGCTCAAAACAGTTGTTCCTTTAAAAAGTTAATGGTATTTTGAAAAAGGGAGGTAGTTACATTTGTTATATATAGTATCATATATATATATATATATATGACAGGCGGTGGCCCAGAAGAATCGCTACGAGTATTGATCGCCATAATTCTTCACACGATTATCGCAAAAATGTCATTTATTTTTATTTCGTTGCCTTAGAACATTTTCTTTTTTCCAATAAAATGATACCAAGATCATGATTTTGAGTAAGGCGTTTGATTCTAGGCCATTGTTTCGCGAGCAATGCAATTTTCCCATTTGCCAATTTTCAACGGCGCGCGTCATCGAACGCCAGTATTCTGGCGTCTCAGCTAACCATATCGACAAAGCGCGATGACAATGGCAGACATACGCTCGTATCTCTTCCTTATTGAAAGCGATGGCATATTCAGCCGTTTGTCATTGCGGTTTTGTCCGGTATGCGGGCCGCGTGATGGGTTAGCTGAGACGCCAGATATCTGGCGTTTCGAATGACCGGACCGCTGTTGAAAAATTGGCAAATTGGGGGAAATTGCATTGCCTCCGAAGAAATGACCTAGAATCAAAACGCCTTATCAAATCAATGATCTTGATAATCATTTTATTGCGAAAAGGAATGTTTCTAACCAAACGAAATAAAAATTAATGACATTTTGCCGAATAATGATGGCTCCCGTTCGAAGAACATTGCGATCATACTCGTAGCATTCTTTCTGGGCCACCCTGTATATATTGATCTTGAAGCTTTTGTAGATCCGGCATATGTTTTCTATAATTTTGTTCAATTCAAACATATGCTTTTGACGATGGCGGATAGATTTCGCCGAAAGGCTCTGGCTGCATGGTTTCAACACGATCCAGAGAACTCAGGTGACGAACAAATATATATGTGTGGTTGCTGGTGTGTGTGTGTGTGTGTGTGTGGTGTGGTGGTGTGTGTGTGTGTGTGTGTGTGTGTGTGTGTGTGTGTGTGTGTGTGTGTGTGCGTGCGTGTGTGTGCGTGCGTGTGCGTGCGTGCGTTTTACAATGCTACCTAATATGATGTGTACTTTGTATTTTCGTGTAAGTTACTGAGCACCGCGGGGGAACTTATTTAACCAAGCAAGACTGCCAACCCTGCAGTATTAAAGAAAATAAACAAAATACATGAGAAATAGATAAAAATAGATAGATCAATAAATATGTTAAATGTAGGCGAGTTTTTGTTTACACGTGAATTCATTAATGATTACCGATCGTTGCCGATTATAAACCCTTTGGCTACGGGAACTGGATGTGCCCCGTGTTAACTCTATGGGATTTCCAGAATATCGGAGGCAACAGGTTAAAATTTATTGTTAAAACGAATTTCTCGGAAATTGAAATGGAACAAGAAAGTTTAGAACTATTTATCACGCAATATTGGCTGATATCTGCCTTCGGTACTAAATTGTCTAATGTTCATGCAAATGTAATTTGGCTAAACTGAGGTCTTTCTTATTACTAAATCTATGACATAAAGTTATGTGTAAGAAATGTTGAATTGTTAAAGGAAACACAGAAGTGCTGTATCAGTGTTACTTAACATAAACATTATTTTTGTGTGAAAGAGTTTTTATCTTAGTCATGTTAGTAAGAAGCATTTCATATTTTAGCTGTGTATGCCTTGCATTATTAGACTGTTTTCTACAGAAGTTGGAAATATTGTTATGCTCTTTTATATTCTTGTGCTACTTGGAAGTCGACAAAATAAATATATACTCGTCAGGGAAATAATGGAATTAGAAAGGGATGAAACTAAGGGGAAAGGATGCGAAGTATATTTGAAGGATATTGCAATGTTTTTAATGATTATTTTATTAATATCGGCCCTGCATGTACTCTGGCATCTCAAATGTACAACCATGTGATTTTGAACAATATCTAGTCAGGAATGACCATACACCATTTTTTCACCTGTAGTTGTGAAAAAAAAAATGTGATATTGTATGTAACTTGATAAATGGGAAAAGCTGTGGATTTGATGACATACAGGTTGATATTGTAAATAAAAATAATATCTGTTATATTTTTTCTGCGAAATTGTTAATTTATCTTCACGTGTGTTGTTCCGGATAAGCTAAAGATTGCCAGAGTAGTGCCAATATATAAAAGTGGCTCAAAAGATGATGTCTCATATTATCCCCCTATATATTTCAATCTTCATTTGTCATTTTAAGTTTTTATTTTTTAGATAATGATACAATATAGGATTAATCAAATGTTTGGTTTTATTTTAGGGGTTTAATATTAAATAAGGCTTCTCTGCCTTTTCATTGGCCCCTTCACTTAATAGTCATTGTTTTACCCGTCTCATTGTATTGTAATGTTATCTTGCGTTGGCATGTTGAAATTGTATATTCTTTGTATGTTTTTATTTAGTGAAAATAAATGATTTGAATTTGAATTTGAAAAGTTAAAAATATGATACATAATTAGTTTTGCTTTTTGTGTTAAGTATCATGATATACAACGCAAAACCGTGATAGTATGGGCAAACTGTGGTAATTTACAGGTAATACAAAGAAGGGGCGGCGCTACAGGGGGAAGGTTCAGAGAGGACGGCCGCCCTATCCTACTTTTTAAAGTAGTGAAAATCATTAGAGTGAATGTTTTTGAGTGAAAATCAACTATTTATGCCCCCCACCACGATTTTTGAAACAGACGTAAATTTGACCGTAGATTTTTTTTTCTCTAGAGAAATTTTCACCGATTCACCGACAGATCCCCCCCCCCAAGATTTCACTCTGACTCCGCCCTTGAAAAAAAGTAGATATTTCCCGCACAAATTTACAATGTGTTGTACTCTTCGATATTCAATTGAAATTGTCATTTAATTAAAGTTACAGTTGAAGAGCTCATCTTCAAAACATGGTAAATCCACTTTAAAACTAGAAAGAAAAAAGGGTTTGTTTTTATTATTATTTTACTGATTTGCAATGTCTCTAATACGGAGCTATTCCGGCACAAAATACATCTACATCATAGCATCACAAAATCACCCTTCGAAAAAAAACTTGATTTCCTATTTTGTTTAGGCCTATATGTTTGTTTTTGTTATATTCATGGATATGTCACGTTTTGAAAATAGAATAATGAACACCTCCCTGTACTGAATTACAGCATGGAGATCTCGTTAACAGAATATCTCAAGCACCCTTTGGTCGATTGTCATCATACTTGGCCAAAGGTATGATCCTTGTTAAGTAGATGAGCAAAGTAGATATTGAGCGAGATCGGCCCAAGGTCAAAGGTCAAACATCAATAAACTGTGTCTAAATACGCTATTTTAGCTTGATAATGCGAAATCTTCAGAACCCTTGGTTGAATTGCCATAAAACAGGCGTGTACTATTAGGAGTAGATGAACTGACAAAAAAAATATCGGGTCAGATCGGTCAAGGATCGATCAGCTTAGTATAAGCAAGGAGGTACTAGGCGAGCTCGCCTAGTACCTCCTTGGTATAAGTACGCTAATTTTCTCGTTAACGCGAAATCTTGAGAACCCCTGGGTAGATGTTCATCGAGCTTAGCATGAGTGGGGGGGGGGGGGTAGGCGACCATTATGATGGACAATGGACATATTTAATAGTATTAACGTTGGTAAGAATATTCCTATTATTTAAAACAGAACATTCGTCAAAATAATAACCAAACATGACTTGACTGCAGATTAACCATTGACTGTGACCTTTGAACCTCACCTTAGACCATGCTTCACTCCATTTCTAATCAAAAATATTCCTTCTGTAGTTCAGCACTACCGGACTTTATTAAATAAAGTTACTGGTAATTATTGTACATGTATGAAGAAAATAAGTTTATTGACCTACGGGCGTTGACCACACGCTGATTTCACCCGAAATCTAATTAGTTCATCTAGTTATCATGGTACACACCTGTGTCAAGTTTGATGAACATCCATACAGAAGTTATCGATATTTCCCATTATTGAGTTGAAATGGTTTAGTTTGACCAAGTTCGTTGTCAGACCTTGGGCCAATCTCGCTCGCATTTTTTTCCCCTCTTCATCTACACATGGTGCATCTGTGGGCCAAGTATGATAAAATCCAACAAAAGGTTCTGGAGATACTGTGTTAACGAAATTTCCATACTGTATTTGGGTACCGGGAATTCATTATTTTCATTTCTAAAACGTGGTTAATCCATATTTGTTTCCAAAACGTGCTAAATCCATAAATGTGACAATCCAAATCCAGGTTTTTCGAAGGGTGGTGTTGTGATAATATGATATAGATGTATCTTGTGCTGCAATAGCTTCACTTTATGAGAAACAAAAAACAAAACAAAAAAATCGTGTCTCCCTTTTGTTGGAGGTGGATATACCAGGTTTTGGGAATAAACTCTTCAATATTGTGGACGATGGCTAGAAAAAAAAATAAGTTGCAACAATGAAATCATTCGCCCTGTCTTATTTTCAAATTTCTTCACATTTAGCTACTTAGGTATATTAAATACTTTCCATTTCCAATTATAATGTGGTTATCTGACTAATCGGACGGTGATTTCTTCCAACCTTGGAGGTATGCAAAAGTATGATGCATTGCAAAAATAATAAATATATAAATACTTTTAGATAAATGAGTCAA
Organism: Eucidaris tribuloides; assembly: GCA_001188425.1. NCBI lineage: Eukaryota > Metazoa > Echinodermata > Echinoidea > Cidaroida > Cidaridae > Eucidaris > Eucidaris tribuloides. The sequence continues at coordinate 34,520 of JZLH01S0634951.1, read as the reverse complement.
TGAGTCAATGAGTAAATGAATAATACAAAGATCAATAAATAGACATATAAATAAACAAACAAATCAATACATACATAAATAAATGAGTGAGTGAGTGAGTGAGTGAGTAAATGAATGCATGAATGAATTAACGAATTAATGAAGGACAAAATTAAGTAAATAAGTGATAAAACAACTGTACTTTGGATGTCTGAATGAAAGCACCTCACTGGAAATGATAAAAACTGGCAGACATTTCTGCGAATCTGAATCGAGAAGGCGAGAGAAATAAATGTTCAAATGTCGCCCTCTTCGGCTAATTTATAGATTCTCGTTGGAGAAATATGCTGTACTCCTCGGAACATACAGTTTGGATAATATAAGGGGAATTTGCATGCCGCTAAAAAAGGTCGTGGATAATGTAAGGTTTGAAAAAATGAATTCGGTAATATACCGAATTTTCATTAATAACAGGCTATACGTATCCATCCATATAATGTTTGATATAAAACTTGAACCCAAGTCCAAAATAAGCAATTACGTCTTGCTTACAGTCATTATGTCCACTGTGAGATGTCTAAAACTGTGGCTTATTTATATGTTTAACTCATAAAATGTGCATGTGAGTTTTTCGGAAATCCAGTGAGAAAATAAAATATGACCAGTATTGAAGGAAACTTTTATAGGCTACATGAAAACGCATTATATAAACTGGTTTCATCACCCTTTTTGTCTCTCCAAAGCACTTTACGTTTTCACGCGAAACGTTTAAAGATACTATATAACATTGTGGAAGCCTTATTTTAAAAAAATGTCAAACTTTGCTATCTGACATATCTGGCAGTGTTTGGATGGACAAAAAACCCACCCTGGAACACAAAACTTTACATAGCTATGCTGTCACTCGTAAAGTATATACAGATCAAAATTGGCACATGGATTGTTCTCAGCTGATAGAAGATTCTGCTACACAGCAGTTTATGGAGAAAAACGGAAATGGTCTCTCAATGATTTTCATTTTTTAGAAGCACTTAATGATCGTTTTAAACTGCAATTTTTCAGGACTTCATATTTAGACTTTATCAGAGACACTGGTAGCATGGTGGATCATGTAGCTCAGATTTTCGTTAAACTGGAAACATTGTTATACAATAGCTTTAACATACATGGTATTGAAATTACAGGATAAAGTATGGAATGCAGTTTTCTTTCAAAAGATTTTTTTTTTCAACTACAGTTTTAGATTTTCAAAATTGTTCGATGTGACATAAAATGAATGCTTAGGGATATGTTGCCAAACTTTTACAAAACAATATTCCAATTTGATTCATCAGAAATAATACGGATTATTTCTTCAATTTTTACACCGACAAATAGGGGACCTCCCCATACTCCGACGGTTTTATCATAATGACAGTAGAATCTCTTTCTGCAACACATAATAAAAATTAATTTATTGTTAGGCGTAGAATGCGGTAATCTTGTAAACAATGTCCCTTCTAACAGTTTGCAGTAGTCATCTAAATTTTAGATGTTTTCTCTATCTATATAATCATGATAATATTTACATGTCTATCTGTTAATATTTTATCCATCTCTTTATACCATATATCTCTACTTATTAATCTGTCAATCTATACATGTATTTCTATCTCATTTCTTTATGTATTCCTTAATTTATATTAGTGTATACGATTTTATACATATATACATTCGTGTATATATATATATATATATCATTATCTTAAACTACATACTTATGTGTAATTAATCGATCTCTACATTTGAGTGTGTACCCTTCAATAGCTAACGATCTATGAATTTACCGATATATTTATCTATCTACTTACCTATGCATCTATCTATCTTTCTTTCTTTCTTTCTTTCTTTCTTTCTTTCTTCTGTCTTTCTTTCTTTCTTTCTACCTACCTTATCCAGCTATCTATTAGTCTGGACTCCCTTGGCGCGACGCCGAGAATTTGTCCGCCCGCGAAAACCGAACAAACAAATTCTCGGTGTCGCGCCAACACTCGACTACGTGCATAATTATTGTCAGGAACACGTATAGTCGGCGAATAAAAATATATATATATATATATATATAAAGAGTCCAGAATCTAGACTAGTATCTATGTACATAATATGTCCCACCATCCATCTCGCTATCTTTTAACCGGTCTATATCGTATTTATCCGTGTAGTGTCCATAACCTATTGGAAAGGTCGTTACATCGATCACTTAAAAACGAACCCAATATTATTTTAATCAACCTTATCCCATTGTGTGAAAGCAGCGTCTGAGACATAATAAAAGTTGTACAATCATTCCCCTCGTCCCTGTAAAAAATAGGTTAGCCATTTCAAGCAAACAGCTTTTACAAGCTTGTACCTCCTACTCTAATTAATTAAATTAGGTGCGTAGTACCTGCTGGATCGATACGAACTGTGTTCTGGCATTAAGACTGTGGGGATGATTGACAATTCAACTCTCCTCTCTATAAGGGCTGATGGACTTATGCGTGTCGACAACGTTATTAAATTGACGTGCAAACCGCGTGTTTGTGTTTTCGTTCCAGGAAAAAAATCAAGCATAAATGTGTCGTCAGAACCAAGCACAAAATATGGACCAATGTATAACCTTGAACTTCTCCATCTAGCATATACAAACACTATACTATGCAGTGGATAATTCTGCAGGGTCATAATACGTACATGTATTACTTTGCAAACGCAGAATGTATTTCAAGACTTGAAAATATTCCATACTAACTTCAGCCAAGACTGAGTTGGTCACTCACTAGTCCGGTTTCTAGACGCAAGAATCATATTTCCTGGAGAAATTAGGCCTACTATCATCAGTTAAATGTCTTGAACTAAGAGTTTGCCGTCCCATGGTGCGGGTGATTCGCACCCGCACTACCACTCGAAGGGAGAAAAAGGCTGCAAGGTCTGGAATCGAGACTAGTCACAAAGTGAAAATAACGCGTACAATAGGTCGTGAAAGTTTGCCCGACAGCTAGACTGGGTAGTATACAAATAGATTGGTCATTGTACGGAAAAGGGGGGCCACAACCATTAAAAAATGGAACAAACGTGCATTTGACGTCACAAACGTACTAACAACTTTCCAGGAAGCATCCATTTCGAAAATGACGTCCATAATAGCTGCCGGTAACTGGAAATGACCACAAAACCCATTCAAGGCATCATAAAACAGTGTTTCCAGTTTAAAAGAAAAAAATCACGATTCCCAATGCTATCAGTGTGTCTGATAAGATCTAAAAATGAAGCTCAAAAAATTGCATTTTACAACGATCATTATGTGTTTTTAAAAATTGAAAATCATTGAGCGACCATTACATGTTTCCTCGTATACTGCTATGTTGCAGAATTTTCGTCCAGTGCCGATTCAAGTGCTATGTGCTGTAAACTGGACGTGGCCATAACTTACATTTTACTTATCTTGGCGATGTAATTTTTGTTCCTATTCTCACGGTTTAGCAATCATTAAAACATACTAGTTATTGTTAAAACCCCTCCAAATGAAATATGGCGTCCAAAAAGCACAACAGTGTGTTCAAAACGACTTTGACTACGGTGTCATAGCACTTCGTAATCTACATGTGAGGAGAGCTTATGTAATATGAAGCCCTATTAATCGAAGATTATACCCCAGGATAAAGACATTTTTGGTGAATTTACATGCGAGACATATTTTGCTAATAAGTACAAAAATGTTTTGTAATTTATGATACGTTGATATTGTGGAAAAACAAATGTAGCCAGTGGAAGCATCAGTCAAAAAATTAAGAATTAACTTGAAAATATCGAATGTTACCGTTTATAAACATGCTGATGAACACCTATTCATAATTGCATTAGATAGATAGATAGATAGATAGATAGATAGATAGATAGATAGATAGATAGATAGATAGATAGATAGATAGATAGATAGGTATATCTACTGTGCATCCACAGTCTAGCTCCTCCATACTTATCTGAACTCATCACAATCAGCCAACCATCCAGGTACTCTCTCCGCTCCTCACAAGGCATCACGCTAGTCCAACCATCTTCCAAGATGCTATCTACGCTTGGTGAAAGAGCGTTTTCAACTGCTGCTCCCCACCTTTGGAACCGACTACCACAACATCTCAGAAATCGACACTTCTTCAGTCTCTTCCAACAACAACTCAAATCCCATCTGTTTAATTAAGAAAGCGGCATTTGAACATGTATTTGGAAAATGCGCTATATGAATGCATTATTTTTATTATTATTATTATTATTATTATTATTATTATTATTATTATTATTATTATTATTATTATTATTATTATTATTATTATTATTATTGTTGTTGTTGTTGTTGTTGTTATTATTATTATTTTTATTATTATTATTATTATTATTATTATTAATTATTATTATTTAGATAGATAGATAGATAGATTCTATGCATCTCATTTCATGGCCATAGGCCAGATTACATGAGCTTTACAATTAAAAATATTCAAATTCTTATAAATATACAATTAAAAATGCAAATTTCAAATACAAGTACGTGAGAACGTAAGTACACACAAAAATAGGAAACTAATACACACACCACATTTATTTGACAAATATAATTTCCCAATTTCCCACCCCAGTTAAAGCAACAACAACAGCAACAAATAGGGTATGCTTTGATGAAAATTGTATATTTAAAAATAGTTAAGGATAAAGGTGAACAAAATTATAATAGCCCAAACAAATATTGTAAAAGATACATAAATTGGCCCATCCACTTCTTGTGTATATGATAGCAGACACATAAACAGATAAATTAGCCCATCCAATCGAAATGTGTAGAGCCCCCCCCCCGTCCTTCCGTGGACTATAATAGAATAATTCTAGTATGCAGGATTTCATATCAATCCAAAACAAATCAATGTGATACAGGACACATCCTTGGACATTAGCCCAACAATTTTGCATAATATGGAATCCCCCCCCCCAAAAAAAAAAAACAAAAGCAGGGATG